>BQNB010107686.1:0-12288 GCA_026074375.1 Tanacetum coccineum | reverse complement strand
TCAACAGCTTTTGCTTCTCCTACAACAGCTGTAGCACCTTTAAACAGAAACCTTATCTTCAAGTGGGCGTAGAATATACCCATTCGTTCGGAAGAAGAGCTTAATGAGCTATCGGGCCTTTGTAATCTTGTTGCCCATCTCTGTTTAACTCTACACGAAGACCAGTGGGGGTGCACTGTTATGAATTCCAGAGTCTTTACATTCAAGGAATTAAGAGCTCACATCATAGCCATGTCTAACAACACACTTTCAAACTATCCGCTATCCGCTGCCCGAGATGTGATGACGCTTTAGAATCTGGCATCTTTTCGTTTATTGTGAGTTAGCAAAAGAAACTTGTAGAGGTGTTGTTGATTGGTGGAAATTAAGCAACATCAACTTTTCAAACCTACAAGATGTCATCAGCCTTGCCGAAAGGACCCCTTTTCCAACAGCGTGCAAAATGTTTTTTGACACCGTTGTGCAATCTACCATTTGGCATATATGGAGGTTCCGAAACGAAATGGTCTTCAACATAAAGCGGCCCAACAAGCACATAATTCTTGATAATGTGAAGCTTTAAACCTTCAATTGGATTACTTATAGGCAAAAGAAAGTCTCACCAAAATGGATAGAATGGATTTGTGATCCTTGTAATGCTATTTCATCTCTTTTGTAATTGGTTCCTAGCTTTTTGTTAGTGTCCAATATATTTCCTTCTTTGTTGTTCAAAAAAATCTTTTGTTCATATCCTTTTTTATGTAATATCTATGACTTTGCAAAATAAGGAGTAACAATTTTGTAATTTTATTTACACAAGCAAACATAGATATATAAAATTTTCTCAATAACTTAAAAGTTGTGCAAGTATAATGGTGGTTTTATGCAAGTATGAACCTCTCATCACCTCTATTTTTTTTGCACATAGTGATAATCATTGTCACTTTTATTTTTTATTTTTTTTATTTGTGAGTATGTGTGACGTAATTTGTATAGTATGTTTATATGTAGTCAGTATTTTTAATGGTGGTTACTATAAAAAGCAAAAAGTGATGATAGTAATGGTGTATCAAATGTTGATGTGATGCTAATATAAAGATGATGACAATGTTAATCATAAAAACTAGTCTAACATAAAGATGAGGTACTGCAGATAGAATAACAGAAAATTGTCATGACCCATAACTTTCATATGGTTGAAAAAAAACACAAGTTTTCAGTTTCATTATCTAAAAGCTAAATATAAAAAGGGGAAATTATATTTTTGCCCTTTAGGGAAAATGTGTTTGCACTAAATGCTCTAGGGCGACCTCTTTTCCCTAAATGCTCCAAGGCGACCGGGGCGATTTTCACCAAATTTTGACAAGTGTCCCAAGTCGCCCCGGTCACCCAGGTACTTGCATGGACACGTGTCACTTTTTAGTGAAAGTCGCTTTATTTGCCTAAGTCGCCCCGGTCGCCCTGTAGCATTTGAAGAAAAGACAAAATTTGAGAGCATTAAGTGCTAGCGCATTTTTCCTAAAGGGAAAAAATAAAATTACTCCATATAATCTTAAAATGAAAAAGTCAGCTTTTATGGGACTACCATCTACAAAAGTCAGAAACTGTCATAAAGGATATGAAGCATACCTATACATAAACATACATGATACATACATACATGTAAAATAGAAAGTTATATCTAGAGAAAAACTTTGCGATTATCTTATTATTGATATAGAATTTGTTAAGATCATATTCGAGTAAATGGCGATCTTCAAGAAAAATAATATGAAGATCACCTAAAAAATAAATAAATAAATGAACAATGCACTAATAACATTTGATTATTATGACAGGGAACTGCAGCACCAAAAATTTAGCAGAAGCTCCAAAGAGGAATGTCACCAATAATATCGTCTTCAACATCTTCGATCACCAAAGAACATGAAGGATGGAACATTGACTCGTCATAAATTATGTCGTTATATATAGGTGCATCCATGTTATACCAAGACCATGGTTCGTACATGCTAGTGTTAAGTGATTCACTTGCCAACAATATTTTATCGTCGAGATCACTTGGTAAATGCGAAAACAATGAAGACGGAGAAGAAAGTATTGATGAGTCAGAAGGTGAATAGTCTAGCAATGACGAATGGGGGTGTGTTGTAGTCATGATAGGATCAGTGGCGGATGCAGCAGCCGCCGCCACTTTTTGGATTGATTTTGGTGACATGGCACTTGTGGAATACTCGAGGTTGTTGTAGTGATGAGGAGGGAAGTTGAGATTGGCTGACGGACCTTTTAAGCATAAGAGGGCCGCGTCGTAGGCTCTAGCTGCAGCCTCAGGAGTTGAGTGTGAGCCAAGCCATATTCTTGTGTTTTGATTGGGTGCTCGAATTTCGGAGACCCATGAACCCCAAACCCTCATTCTTACTCCTCTATACTTCTTTTTGCTCAACGTGTCTAAATTGGGATTTCTATCTTTCCTCTTCATGTGTTATTGAAGCTCTTATGTGCACACTTTATAACCTACGAAACAGATTGAAGTAGGGAATAAGTGATGATGAAGGATAGCATATTGTGGATTTAATTTATAGTGTTTTGAGTGAGGGAAAAACAAGTGAAAATGTGAAATGGATGACAGAAAGTATTTCTATTCAAATATTTTCGATGACTATTTTGGCATAAACCTCCTGCAACTATCCTTTTTTGTCATTTGAGTCCATAAACGTTTTGAACAATGATACATTTCTCGTACAAAGTATAACACGACATTTGTTAGAACAATGCCTACATTTCTCGTACAAAAGTTCAAACATTCAATTTCAAAGGTTACACTGTTTTAATTAACAGATCTGAACTTTAATTAGAACGAAAACGTTGTTATTTGTATCTAAAAAGTTGATGCTTACAAAAATATAGAAAATGTTTAAAGTAATTACATTTAATAGTAGATTTTCTTTACAATAACTAGTTACCATCTTCCTACGTGAATATAACTATATTATCGTTATGTAATGTTGCTATGTTTTAGATTGAGGTGTGCTAGATGATAAAAAACGGGACACGAGAGGCAAAGGGAACTAGAAAAAAGAGTTCAACGCGATTGTCTCGTTCTTTTTATATGCTTAATCAACAAAAGCATTGCAAACTATAACTTATTTGGAATTTTGGAGCATCCATGAATTCTTATGTAGGTTGGTTCATGTTTATGTCATTGAGAAATTAGTTGAAGTAAACATCTTTTTAGAGTTTGAAGGGCTCATATGGAAATAAATGAAAGTAGGGGTCAAAAGTTAACTATTCTAAGAACATATAAGAGGGATTTCAGGAGTCTTACATAGAAAATGAAGTCATTGAAGGTTCCATACATTAGTACATAACTAAGAAGTAAGAAGTTTCCTAAGCCAGTTAAGAGGGTAACCTTAATAAACAGCTATTGTTAAGAGTGTTTTTGTAGTAGTCTGGTACATGGGATTCACGGGCATATAGGTAATTAACGTGTACACATGTGTCTCCTTTTCATCTTATATTGATAAAAGTCATAAAACACAAAACATAAAACATCATCTTCAAACCTTTTATGTCATTTTAGTCAAAGATTTACCCAGTAGGGATTTTGATCGACATGCATACTTCTGTTATGCATAACAAAATAATTACTTTGAATGCTCTAAGCTATTCGAACCGCAGTGTGGATTTCGACTATCGCTGGTTAAATGTTCATTGAGCTTTTAAAATAAAAAACAAATATTTGTACACGTGTTATACTGATGATATTAAATACGAATATCATCTCATGCAAATTAGTAGTAGACGATAAATTTGAGTAAATTACATATTAGGTGCGTGACACCTTTATAATAAAAACTCACAACATATCATACGATGGTATAGTTTTTTCTTAAAGTTTATAAGTATTTCATACCATAATATATCATTTATTTATAAATCCTTTTGTTTTAGAGCATATATAATGCTCAAACTCAAAAAAACTTTTTAAATTTATTGAATCATCTTCTTCATTAATGTTTGAGTACTAAAAAGTCATCTTTTTTAAGCTTCTCTCATGACAAAAACTTTTTATAATCATATAAGCACAATCCGGTAACAAACTTGCTCAAACTTTTGGCAAACTCCTAAGCGTTTGTTAAAAGCTTTGCAAATATTCTTTAACTACAATGACAAAAAGTCATTTATTTGTATATAGACAGTTGTTCAGAGCTTACAACAATATTTTTATCATCATGGCTGCCATAGACTCAAAGTTCTTCGCGTCAAATTTTGTGACAAGATGGTGTCTCTATTTGAAGCTGAAGCTGACCTTCCAAACCTTGAAACGATGCATCTATGGGAACTAACGAAATTGATGAGTATTTGCTGCATATTAGATAGTTTAGGGGGTTAAGTGTTTGTTTAGCATATTGTTAGCCAAATAGGACTTGTTATCAGTTTGGTCTTGCCTTACAAAACAAGTTGTCGACTGATTCCTAAAATCCAAGATCAGAGTCGGTCTCCTAGTTGCTTTAGGAACCAAATTCCCCCTCATTCTCTACAAAAAGAGGTGAGGGGGAGGCAAACTTGTATCGTTATATTCTTTTCTTACTCGATACAATAAAACGTTTGAGGGTCAATCTTGTGTATTATTCTTGTCGACTGCTACGAGTTCCAATTGTGAGGGTATCGAGTACTTCCTGGAGTCATCGATAGGTGTGGTTATTCCGTGTTTTTGTCAACCGGTTGTTAGCTTTTTCAACAAGTGGTATCAGATCCGTGTTCGAGCGCGTTTGGTTGCTAGGTAGCCATCGGTGTTTTATTGGTTTGGAAGTTGTCGACAATTTGCAAGGTGTTATTTTTTGAAGGAAAATAAGGAAACGAGGTTTGAATATCAGGTTTTTAATTTCGAAGGTGTCAAACTCTTTCTTGCAAACGAGTTTCACAAGTTTGGTTCTTTGGTGTTCATTTTCTGTAAGGAACATAAGGGTGTTCATTTTCTGTAAGTAACAGAAGGGTGTTTCAGTTTGGGCTACCAGGTAATCGACAACAAAGGTTTTAGTGTTCAGGTTTTTTGGACATCAAGGAGTAAAGCATCAACAAGCTAAAGGGTTCTTAAGTTTTCGAATTGTCGAGGTATCGACACAGGCCAAAGAAAACTTAAGGGTTCGTTGGTTTTGTTGGATTAATCGTTTATTTGTCGAGTTCAGATATGCATGACTGGAACATTTCTAGTTTGATAAGTCTGCATGTTTTGTATGTCTTAGTAAATAATATATTATTGGTACTAGTTTGACTCGATCTCATGGATATGCACGTTGAGGAGAGTACATGGGTGACTAGTATGTACCAGGTCTTTAGGGATAGGTTAGTTGGTAGTATTGGGTTCCTATTTTTATGCTAAGTAGTTACTTTGTGAAGGCTATATATAGGCCTCTTGTTACATCAGTAAAACATGTATTCAGTTTCCTTCCAATTAATATTACAAAGCATTGAAACCCATCTTGCCGTTTTGATTGGTGTTTGAGGACATGGGTTCGGGGGTGGGGAAGGGGCTGATTTCCAACAGCTTAAGGGGTAGAGGAACACAAGTGTACCGAGGCGTTTCCACTGCCAACGTATCTGTGTATCCCTTCGCTGCAGGGCAGAAGCAATGGGGGCTCATACCAAGAAAGAGAGGGCCGATTGCAACCCTATGCAATCAGGTCGAGTAGAAGAAAGAAGCAACAGCAGTTGGTCGAATGGTAGCAAACAAGAAAGACGAAAGCAGCAACTTTTGATCAGAGCGGGTGACCAAAAGAATGCAGCAGAAAGATAGCAAGAACTCTTTTGGAAAGGAAGAAAGTAGCAAGAAGACCGAGAAAGAAAGAAAGATAACAAGCAAGAAAGCAGCAAGGTTGATCACTTGGTGATCAAAAGGAAAGAAAGTAGCAGCAAGAAGAATGAGAAAGAAAGAAAGAAAGAAAGAAAGTTTCGACGTGAGACCGAGAAGACCGAGGAGCCGCAAAAGACCGGGCGGCACCTAGACCAAGAAAGATTAGACCGACACAGGTGACAAGAGACCGAAGGCTCACCTGAGAAAGATTAGACCGAAGACCGAAAGAGATAACCGTGACCGGCGGGTTGTCTAGACCGAAGCTTTAATAGCTGAAGACCGAACTGTTGAATCAAATGACCGAAGATTCACAGAAAGACCGAACAAAGTTGATCACATGTGGTGATCACAAGAAAGCAAGAAGGAGAATGAAAGCAGCAAGAGCAAGAGAATGAAAGACGGAGAATGAAAGCAGCAAGATCAAGAGACAGGAAGAAAAGATAGCAAGAGCAAGAGAAGCGAGAAAGAGACCGTGTTCGTGATTATGATCGTAGGAGCCGAGACCGTGAAAGGCATCAAGATTAAGGGGGTGAATGTTGGGTTTAATCTTGATGGGCTGTGTCCACGGGTCATGGTTCAGTGGGTATGGATCTCAGAAGTGGGTTGCTCCATTTAGCATTTGAATAAAATGAAGTGGGGTTTACCAAGTCTGTGTGTTTGACCGTGTATTAGGGAGTCATGGGGTTGAATATTTTGCATGGCATTAGAATAGGCAATAAAGGAGGACGTGGGATAGCAGCATGTTGTATTTGCTTTATTTGTTTGTTAGTCTATAAATAGGTAGCATGTATTTTATTGTAAGTGTCATCAGTTTTCCATATTAATATAATACACAGAAAACCCAAAACATGTGAGCACATGAGAGTCGCTAAATTTATGTTTTGTTCAGTTGTGAGTTTTCTGTGAGCATGACCGAGGGTGAGGAAGGCTGATTTCTAACAGGTTTTCGATTGATTGGAAATCAACAAAGCAGCTAGTGTAGTTTTGGGTTTTCGTCGGGTTCTTGACGAAGAAGAAGAAGGCGTCAGGTTTTATACTTCAAAACGAAGTGTTATTATTTTAATCGTTTTTTTGATTTTTTGGAAGGAATCCAAAAGATTGGTTATAAACTTTTTTAATAATATTGGGACTACTTGAAGAGTCTGTACGTGATAGTTTTTGCACAGGGTTGTTAAAGGGTTTTTGCACACTGGACTTTGTTGTTTTATGATAGTGAGGGTTTTTCACAAAGTTATCAAATCAACAAAGGATTAAAGAATGACGGGGACCAAGTATGACATCGAGAAATTTAATAGGAAGAATGACTTCAGGTTATGGTAGATAAAGATGAAGGCTTTGCTGGAACAACAGGGATTAGCTGCAGCATTGAAGGAGTTACCTGCAACCACAATAGCGGCATACGATAACGTCATTTAGAAAAAGGCTTTCAGCGCATTGATCTTGTGTTTGGGTTATCGGGTCCTACGAAAGATCAACAAGGCGATGACTGCTGCGGGGATTTGAAAAAAGTTAGAGACTTCATACATGACAAAGTGTTTAGCTAATCGTTTGTACTTGAAGAAGAAATTATACATTTTTCACATGCATCCAGGTAAGAGTCAATCTGAACATATTGATGAGTTTCACAAGCTGGTAGGTGACTTAGTGGCTATAGATACTGCTATATAAGATAAGGATCAAGCATTATTATTATTCACATCTTTACCATCATATTACAATAATTTCATGGAGACTTTGCTACATGGCCGGGATACTTTTAAGCTAGAATCCGTTCTCGTAACACTTAATTCTAGGGAACTTCAGAAGATGACAAAAGAAAAGAGTGATGGTCGTGAAGGGTTGTATGTAAAGGGGAGATCTGGTCAAAGAGATATGGAGCATGGTAAAGGTAGTGCGTGGTTTATGTCACAGGGAAGAAGCACCAAACTTAATTGTTATATATGTCAGTCTAAGGAGCATTTGAAGAGGGACTGTCCCAAGTAAATTCACAAGAGATCTTAAGGTTTTGTCCAGAATAAAGATCAAGTATCCGGTTCAGGAGTTGATGAGTATGACAATGCTGATGTTATGATGGCTATGAGTGTTGAACAACGGTTGGACTGGATCATGGATTCAGGGGGTCATACCATATGACATATAAAAGAGATTACTTGTTTGATATTGAGGAATATGACGGTGGTAATGTATTGTTTGCTGATGACAAGGAATGTCGTGTACGGGGGACGAGTAAAGTTCAAGTACAGATGAGGGATGGGTCAAGTTTCACATTGGATAAAGTCGTGTATGTTCTAGAATTAAGGTGAAACTTGATATCGCTCGGTAAACTTGAAAAGGAGGGTTTTACCGTGAAGATGCAGTCGGGAAAGATCAAGCTTATAAGGGGTTCGTTGTGGTACTATCAGGAACAAGAAGGGCTAATTGCGTATATATCCTAGACGGTCAGACAGTGACCAGGAAGTCATTGAAGGGTAGAAAGCAGTTAGGAGAATATCATATTGGGTGGAAGATAAAGACGGGTAATGTTCTTGATTCTTGTAATCAGAGGTCTACACAACAATGTACGAATAGTGGGATCGTAATACATCTGGGTGTTGCAGGGATACAACAACAGAATGGGTTGGTTGGGGAGACGAATGTGACACTCTTGGCCAAGGTATGTTGTTTTCTGATTCAATCTGGTATGTCTAAGGTTTTTTGGGCAGATGATACAATCATGTCTACATATCTAGTGAATAGGTCACCATCATCAGTGATTGGATTTAAGACACCTGTAGATATGCTGAAGTTTTTTGGTTGTATTGCTAGTATTAAGAAAGGGATGCTTGAACCAGTAAAGGTCAAGTGCATATTCCTGGCATATATTGAAGGTATAATGGGTAATAAGCTTTGGAGGTTAGATGACGTTACTTCAAAGGTAGTGCTTTACAGGAATATAGGTTTTAATGAGAGTGGGGAATACAAGAAAACTTTCATTGGTTCTGGTGTAGGTACGGGTTCAGTGTAGGTGTTGTAGGGAGTTGAGTTTGAGGTAGAACCGCAGGAGGATCATACATTTGAGGTGGAACCTCAAGGGAATGTCGGTCATGTAGCTGGTTCACAAGAAGTACAAACTTAGGATTTGATGAACAATCATTCAGCATGTGACAGGAAGCAACAGTCAGCACGTGAACTATTCAGGTATAAAGAAGACAGTAATGAGGCTGCTTTTGCAGTTGCTGTAGTGGAGAAGATTTATACACATGAGTCATTGACTTTGAATGATACAGTTGCTTATGATGTGATTTCCAAGTGGAATGTTGGATTGCAAGAATATATTGATGTTTGGTCAGATGTGTATGTACTCAGTAACAGTTACAGGAAATGCAGTGACGACATAAACAACTATTAGTGAGAGTGCACACTAGATATGTTCATACATCTATCTTTCTATGTAGCTGGTATGGTAATTTCTTACGGATGCACGGCTGAGATCTAGGATACAAAGAGTTTATTGGATGAAGCAAAGGGTAATATACTTGGTATGAAGATCGTCAAGAATCAGAGTGGTAATACTCTGAGGTTGTCATAGTCTAGATTTTACAATGGAAAGTTGGTGCATATTTTGTTGGAGAGACACTTCATACTGTCGTTGGAGGGTAGTCTATAAGGGGACTGTGACGAGGAAAAGAAGAGGAGTAAATGGTCATATGCATATGCGGTTGGAAGCTAGGAGTATCAGGTGGTCTGCACAAAACCTGACATAGCATCTTCAGATGTAGGTATGTTAGATAGGTTTTATCGTGGGTTACAGACAGGCATACAGGTTTTTGTGGATTTTAACTACGCCATGAGAAGATCAATAAGTGTCATGAGTAGATCTTTCACAAGGTACGGGTTAATGATACAGGGATGTGCACGAAGCTGGGAAGCAAATTTATAGAATATAAAGGCTTTTTCGACAACTGGAGAGGGATATATAACGTTTACCAAGGCTGTGAATGAGGCTATTTAGCTGAAGGGACTCTTAACAGAGTAAGAGAGGCTGAACTAACACTAGTAGCGGTTGTTGCTACTGATGCTTTGATAGAGGCGATCCCTGGTCCAAGGTTCCAGTACTGGTTGAAGTTGTTGCGTGTCAAAGAAGGCTAATATGATTATAATGTGGAAATTGTTGTATATAAGTATGCATATTAGATAGGTTAGGGGGTTAAGTGTTTGTTTAGCATATTGTTAGCCAAATAGGACTTCTAATCAGTTTGGGCTTGCATTACAAAACTAGCTATCGACTGATTCCTAATATCTAGGATTAGAGTCATTCTCCTAGTTGGTTTAGGAACTGAATCCCCCCACATTTTGTTTAAAAAGAAGTGAGGGGCGGAGGCAAATTCTTACCGTTATCTTCTTTTCTTACTCAATACAATAAAAAATTTGAGGGTTAATCTTGTGCATATTGTTAGTGCAAATATGAAGATATTTAATCTACACCTTCTTGTTTGTTTTAATGATGACAAACATGTAACTTGTAATACTTGAACGTAAAGTGTACAAGTTACTCGTAATCATATTTTATCTCAACATACATCAACACATCTCGACGTCTCAAGTCCTTGTATGTCACAACACAAGTTCGTACATATTTGTTATGTTGCATTATGATCAAACATCTTTTCACATTTAGCATTTACAAGTATTTCTATACAAACATTTTATTTTACAAAAGATTACTTAGGTTTTCACATGTACAAGTAACTTTCTTTTTTGAAGTACATATACATAAACACATTTTTTATTAAACTGAGTTTTACCTCATGGGTGACATCACAAGATTTGAACTTGGATGAATGAGGACATAAAATGTCTTGTTTATGTATACTGGTCAGCCAGTTCCATTGGAGCGTCGTCGGTTCTCTTTGATTTACAAATCCGGTTCCATCCTATAAGGAAACCGGCAAAATCAGCTTTTGCCTATAAATATAGGAGCATTTCCAATCCGTTTTTCATTACTCCAAACACATTTTCCATCACTTTACACATACTTAGATCTGTAGAAAATGCATCATAAATCACCATGATCATAATGCATCTAATTCTTATTTTTGTCGTAAGCATACACCCGAAATGATCCACCAAATCAAGCATCGAGATCTTGCCATCTACATCCGCCAAAGCAAGATTTCTTGCCATTTCCATCCACCACAAAGCACATACATATGAAGATCTACAAGATTAGAGATCTCATCATTAATATCCATTTGAAGGCTTCCCATCAATGAAAGTTCTTTTAGATTAGGCATTCACATCCATTAGACACATTTTCTTGGATCATCATTGTAATAACATCATTATCTTGTATTACCAATTAGATTAGATGGTTTATGTGTTTATGCCATAAAACACAAGGTTTGTTATGTTGGGCCATAAAACATAACGGGTTTGGGTTGGTTCTACCCGGTGTATAAGAACTTGGTATTTAGCTTTGTACTAGATACAAGGGTAAGCGACGTAGGGTTGGTTCTCCCGGTGTTAGGACTCGGTATTTAGCTTAGTACCGGATAAAGTTTAAGCGATGTTGTGTAAGGTTTTCTCCGCCGAAAAGGGAGCGTGTTGATCTAGTGAAGTAACTCTCGAGTTGGATACTCGGGGAGTGGAGTAGGGAGGAGAGGAGCTCCGTGACCGAACCACTATAAATCATCGTGTTCGGTTTGCTTTCTCTTTACATATCGTTATTTATTTACGTTTTAATTATGCTTATGTTGTGGATTGATACTTGTGTTTGTGTTGTGACTACATGCTTTATATTGTCTTAATAGTCACAAACTTTAATTGGCACTTCTCATATTAAGTCACGATAAATTGGGTATTTGATGCAAAAATAAAAGATTTTAATCAAAAACGTATCCCCCTCTACGTTTTCCACACTTGTTCTTGCCAACTATTACGAGTTCTAATTGTGAGGCTGTCGAGTTCTTCCTGGAGTCATAGATAGGTGTGTTTATTTCGTGTTCTAGTCAACCATTTGTTAGTTTTTCTAATAGCATCGGTGTCTCATTTCTATCTTTACAAACTCTCAAAATCTCTGGTGCGACTAGTTTAAAGAGCTTGCTTCAGTGTCTCATGATCATGTATATCTTGAAACTCTCTTTTTAGAAAACTATCTATTGCTTGAACATGTTATCTGCTCGGATTTGCCCTTGGCACGCCTTGAGTATGCCGGGATTAAATTGTTTGTCCCTAAACGTATGGATCTGAGATTCATGATATACCAAAACATGAAAAAGTAAACGTAGTTTATATTAATCTGTCATCATGTCTTGATTGTTTACATGTTGTTCTATTTATACATAGCGAATAGTCACGATTGAAGGGTCGTGATGGTTCGAATGAACCAACAGTTACGACCTTTCATGAATAACTGTCATATAACCATTTTTTGTAACTAACTAACTGTTTGTAACTGTCTTTGACTTTCCAGCAGA
>BQNB010107685.1:0-19585 GCA_026074375.1 Tanacetum coccineum | reverse complement strand
ACTTCCCGCTCGCTCAAGACTCATATCATACTTCTGATTTAATTGTTCTTATTGTGAGTTCATAGCCTCGCCTTTCAACTTTTAAACTGTATTTATAAACCCCGCGAGGGAGATACATGCTTGTTTTATAAACTGAACGCAAGAAATTTTATGGTATGCTGGACCCGAATATGAGATTAATTGCATGAGTAGCTATTGCCAAAAGACTCCATATGTGTTAACGTCAAGGCTTCGGTGTCATGAGCTTATTGCAATAGAAACTTGATTAATGGCTTGTCCGTACAACAAGTCACACGATGAACAAAACATGTGTTCTTATTTATCTCTTACAAACTTTATGGATTCACTCAACATTTTTGTTGACTTTTTAAGCATGTTTTATCTCAGGTAACCAAGGGTGATGGATGTTGTGTACGAGGAGTCTGCGCTAAAAGTTTTTAAGAACTTATATTTTGTTCCATTTATAAAACTAATTATCCATGTTTTGGAAAACTTATGTTATGAATTTGGTAACGATCCTGTGGGACGTATGTTTAATTACTCTGAAACTTCTTTAAATGGAACAATGTTTTTAAACGCCTCTTTTCGAGTCGTTTTGTATATCCTTGTGCAATTGTACTATGAATTAACACCCAATGTTGTATATTCCGCTACGTGAGATTTGGGGGTGTTAAAATTAAGCTGGTGGGAGCAAAAAGCCACAATTAACCTCTATGAGCTCTAAAGAGATCCAACTACTCCACGTTTAGCATCTAACTTATATTCAACTCTATCATTTTTCGGTCTTCGTAAATTTTTAAAGTTAAGCAAACGCTTAGTCTCGAAAGCTAAGAGGAAAGCTAGAGTGAAAAACTAGGTCAAGTCAAAAGCTACCTAGTTCTACGGGCTTACTTATTTCTATATTTTTATATTTTCATTATTTTTTTGAACGGTAAATTTTTTAAAATTTTGGTTAAAACGGGGTTGCAAGGGACACAACAAGGCGCAGGAAAGATCACATTTCGACAGAAATCCCCCCACACTTAGAATCGAACATTGGCCTCAATGTTCAAAAATATCAGGTTTTACCCCCACACTTAAGAATAAAAAAGGCAAATGAAAAAAATTCTAAGTGTAACACAATAAATATACATGATCAGGATTGAGGATTCTAAAATAAGCAGAAGATCGGAGACCGGGTGATTGGAGGATTGAAAACAAGCACGGGTCTTCACGATCTTAAGGAATCCTGCAAAAACGGTACCACACACCAAAGAAAGAAGCACGCCCCCACACTTGGGCTATAAAATCACATACTTATTTATTAAGAAAATAGAAAGAAGAAAAGACACGGGTTGCCTCCCGAGAAGCGCTTGTTTTTGTGCGAGTCTCTAGCTTGACTCTCCCCGAATTTCTTTGTCCTTGGGGTGAAAACTGACCGAAGATTCGGTCATCAATGAAATTTCACTTAAAATATGACATTTATCGATCAAGAAATTATTAATCAGAAGATGTGGAGATTTTCTCGTGGAAGAGAAAACTCCATCTATAATGAGAATTCCGGGATCGAAAACCTTGTCTTCATTTCCGGAGGGAAATGATAGAAAAGTTTCGATCTCAGAAGGATCAATCAAGAGAAGAGAATCACTGACGAATGAGAAAGTAGGAAAATCGTCCAGTGGAAAAAATTGAAATCTCTTAGATTGGACTCTTTTGATAATGAATATTCCGGGATCGAAAATCATGTCTTCATTTCCAGAGGGAAATGAGACTAGAAGGTCAATCTCGGAAAATTCCTTAGAAAGAGAGGAGTCACAATCGGATAATAGAAGAGAAGAATCATTAAGCTCATTAATTGTTAAACCCTTAGTTGATAAATCAAATATATTTTCCTCCAAAACTCTAGTAAACTCTCCTGGAACGATCTCAAGATCAAAGTAAAAACGGTCATACTCAGGTGGAGATATGATGTGAGCGAGTTCATCGGCGAACTCCTCATGATGAGAAACACTCCTATCGGCAGGAGGAAACGGATTAATCGAAAGATCAAAGATAAACGAATCATATTCAGGAAGAGAAAAATCAGAATGAGTAGTGGTACTGCCACTACTCTTCTCTTCAATATGATCGTCATCAAAATAGAATGCATCATAATCCGGAAGAGAATAATCAGAATGAGTAGTGGTACTGCCACTACTCTTCTCTTCAATATTAAAGCAAAATGTTTCATATTCAGGAAAAGAATCATCAATTTCTAGAAAAACATCGATCTCATCAATATCGCCTCCTGGGTTGAAACACTCATCATCATTAGCATCGAAGAGAGGATTAGAGAAAGTCACGGAATTATCACAAAAAGGCAAATCACACTCTTTGTCACTGTCAGACGTATCCTCGGACTCACTTGGGATTGGGACAAGGTCCTCAACACTAGACTTTATGAATTCGTCCGGCTCCTTTTCAGGAATAGTGCTAAGATTCTCATCCCCCATGATGAGAGAGTCCTCGGGCTCCATAGTCGGTAAGACGGGTGTGATTGCAATAGACGGAGGAATTTGAGAAATAATTTCATTCAAAGGAATAGTACTCTCCTCGTCATCATCGTAAATAAAATTGAAACGTCGCGAAGGCTCGGGAGTATGAGTACTAACATTAGCTGCCTGCTCTTGTTGATTTAACTTTTCACAAACGGCTTGTAAAGCTTTATGAAGTTTCTCCTAAAGTAGCAATTCTCGGACACTCATTTCTTTAGGAGGTTGATGATCAATGGATGTCTGTGTGGGTTGGTCAAAACCGTAGGAATTAGGATTATAGCAAGGGTCAGACTCAAAGTAATTTTGATTCCTCGGTTGACACTGAAAATTCGCATGAGGACCCCCACAGTTTACACAACAAAGATATTGTTGTGGAAAACTCGGTAAATTTTGTGGATAATAATTATCGCCAAAGTTTTGATTGTAGCACGGTTCCTGCTCATAGACAAGCGGTACCCGTGGTGGACAATCATAACCGTAGTGAGAATCGTTCCCACATAACTCACACGAGTATGACTTGGGCTGTGGAGGTGGGTAAGAAAAATCGGGTGTTTCATCATAAGAAATGGGATCAGGGTTACGGACAAACTCATCTCCAAAACTCACATTGGTACAACGCCGACAATTTCCACCGTTAAACAGACCTCCACACCACGAGCATCTCATAAACCAAGACATGATGATAAAGAATTAAATGGATTAGAGGGAAAAGAAGACAAGAATTAAATGAAATAAGAGGATAAAGGAGAATTTTTAGATTTTTATAAAGATAATAAAAATAAAAATATTTTTGGTATATTTTTTAATATTTATAAAAGAAAAGGAAAAATAAAATAAGAAGAAAAATATTTTTGGATTTTTATATTTTTAATAAATACCAAAATAAACTTTCCGAAGAAAGGATCTTCAAGACACTAACTTCAAACACCACGTGAAAATCATACAACTCTCCCCGGCAGCGGCGCCATTTTGATAAACGTCAAACGCGTATCGTAATAATATATAGTATTTCCCGTTAGATATGAAAATTACTTTAGGAAAAGTAATAGTTTATCTTCCGAGTGTCGTATCCACGACGAGAGATGAATTTGAAATCCACAAAATTATTTTGTTTGATGATCGAATATCGAATATTTTTTTTTGTTTTAAAACTAATTAAATTGAAAAAACTAGATTAAACTAATAAACAAACAAGCTAATAATAAGATGAAAGATATATAAAGAAAAATATGTTTGTCAAGTAAAAGTGATTAGATTCTTAAGTGTGAAATTTTAGATCTTAATGATGAACTAATTTCCGTCTAATAAATCGATTTCTCAAAACGTTGGCTTAATATTGAAAATGACTTTTTATCGAGAAGTTAATTACTAATTTAATGCCTACTTAATCTTACGGCTTTCGCCCGTTCGACTAAATAAAAAACTAAACTAAATAATTTTTGCAAAATATTAATCACTAATCACTTATTAAATTCCACACTTAATTCACTAAACACCAATTACTTAACAAGTATAAAAATAAGCTACTCACTAAGCATAATGATCAAATAAGCAAAGCAAAACATTTTATACTAAAGCTACACTAATGTATTGAAAAAGGATAGAAAAAGGAACCGAAAATAAACGAATACCACCTGATTTATTTAACTAGAGCAAATAATCAAATTCGGTCTAGCTAAATAAACCATTAAGCTCCACGCCTCATGAGTAGACCAGTACAAAAATCACAAACAAACATAAAACAAATTCTGTTAACAGCTTAAATCAATTTCACAATTGCAATCCAACTAGTAAAACCACACGGGCCAATTGTTTATTACGTAGGCCCAAGTTAAATTTCTACAAACCAAACACATCAAGTTGCCCAAATTCAAATGAGAAACTAGCTTAACTATTTTAACTATCTCTAATAAGCTAAAGCTCGAATCAAATAAGCTCACACGAATAAGCTTTAACACAGAAATAAGCCATTATTTAAACGAACAACTAAAAGCAACGAGTAAGCAAATGGAATTTAACAAGCTACAACCAATGCACTAGCAAATCTAAAACGAGACTTTTATTACATAAGTACTGAAAATATGCACACTAGAATTTCTAAACACTACAACTAGCTTTTGATCAAGTAGGCATACTCGAAAAGATCATAAAAGCAAATAAGCAATTACGATTTAAAAAGATAAGCTCGCTAATCAATAAGACTTAAAAAACAAAACAAGATCTAAGCTAAACTTCAAAACGAATTAAACATCAATCTAAGACAAAAGAAATCAGCAACTAGAGATTTAAATGAGCTATAAGCACTCAAACGGTTTAATATTCAACACGAATAAGCAAATAAGAAATAATGAAACTAATATAGACAATATAAGCTCAAATGAAGAGCAATAAGCTATTTAGAAGCTTATTAAATCAGATAATATGAGCTTCTAAGAAAATTAAAATAGCTTAAACACGAAAATAAGCCAGATCCGAGCTTATCTTAGCTTATTACAACGAAAAGTGCTTAAAAACTATGAGATGAAATCAAATAAGCTTGTTAAAGCTTATAGGATCAGATCTGATAGGTTTTTAAGAAGTTTTGAAAGAATAAGCTAGAAAATAAGCTGATGGAAAAGTACTTATTTTCATAATAACTTTCATCAAGAATGATTAAGACAAAATCAGCGAAACTAACTTTCAATTTCATTAAACAAAAATCACTATAGAATTTAGATAAGCCTAAAATTACTGGTTTACAATAAGCTCAGA
Source organism: Tanacetum coccineum (assembly GCA_026074375.1). Lineage (NCBI taxonomy): Eukaryota > Viridiplantae > Streptophyta > Magnoliopsida > Asterales > Asteraceae > Tanacetum > Tanacetum coccineum. The sequence continues at coordinate 14,321 of BQNB010107685.1, read as the reverse complement.
AAAACTAAATAGCTAAAACAATAACGGAAATAAGCTAAAATCTAAAAAAACTAAACTAGTAAAAATCTAATTCCTCATGATCCTAATTTAAAGGGAGCGGATGGGCTTTTATAGCCTCCAAGGGGGTGAAAATGTAATTTTGGACCCAATCATTCCACACTTGATTAGCCAATCATTGGCATTCTTATGCGTTACCTCGAATCGCAGGTGATGGCAGACATGATCCAACCACTCCTTTTGTGTCACATGTCCCATTTAATTTCTTCCATTATACGCTTCAGTCTCCTCTGTTGGATCAAAGTTATATGAATTGAAATGGTAACACATTTGCTTCGCCACGTGGCGTCATTTCATTCGCCAAAAGTTCTCATAGTGGAGGGTCATGTGACTGAGAATGATTTATTTACATGGAACATTACCATGACGTCATGCTAATGTCATGCCCTTTTAAAATTCAAATATAGTTAAATCATCGTTGGGCTCATTATGAGCTGGTTCGGCCCATTAAGTGGGTTACGGGCTGGCCCAATAAAATCCGAAGGCACCATTGAACTCTTTTTCTCGCGCTCTTTCCAATGGCATGCTCAGGGACTTTTCACAACTTTGTCTTGATCTTAATATTTGAGCACTCTTGATCGAAACGAACCCGTAAATACCCGTTTTGCATCTTTTTCAATCATTTTTCCTGCAAGACATAAAAATACCAAACAAACATTTTTGCAATATAATTAAGCATATTTTAGTATTTTTAGTCCAATTAATAATGTTTTACAGGGTTATAAGGATGTGTGTTTTAGCACACATCAAGCTACTTCAAATAAATTGGTCTTCCCGTTATCGAAAAGGCTGGTGTTGCTCACAAGATCCATTTCAAAGAGTGTCCTGCTCTTCCTTTGCCTGACCAATTTATCGCCAATGTAAGTAGTATGATCACTTTAGTATTCTCATATGTCATGAAGATATTGCATTTGACCAATTTATCGTCAATGTATGTAGTGGGATCACTTTACTTTGCTTGTCTGCTTATATTTCCTTTTTCATTTACATTTTACTTTCATAACTAAGCCAGCCTTCAAAAGTGTCAATTTATATTGCAAGTTCTTCGTCAGCTTGGTCATTCAAGTAAGAGTCGGATTGGTCATCATCAAGTCTTTGTTCTATTAATTCGTCAATAAAAAGTAAGATTGTCTTTCATCTGTGTGTCTCACTTGAGTTAAATGTCTAATATACTAACTTTTTTGTTAGGAAAAAACTTATATTGCTGACACTTTGGACTCCGTTTGATGAAGATGAACGAAATACAGTTGAAAGTATCATCAAGACAGACCCTATAAGACTTGGCGTGAGATTGAAAGTGAAAACGTTTAAGTGCACATTAAACGTTATCATAGCGTAGTTTATTTTACGGCTTCAAAGTACAGGTAAAAATGCTCTTTTGTGTGGTGCAGATGCTGGAAAAGCAAACATAAAAATGAAAAAGCTGGTAAGAGCTATTCTTTATCCCTAAAATCAGTTTGGTTCTACTTTTATGTTTCATGGATTATTTCTTATTTTCCTTGCTGCTTTTGATAATTTTTGGTGGCAGGAACCCTCTATGAACAACAAGAAACCTTTCATCGGCAACAAAAGAGTATCATCTACATCCAAGATTAAAGGTATGAGTTGTTCTAAATTAGTTTGCAATCCTGTAACTTCTTATTTGTCAGCTCATCCTGATTAGAAGTGAAGCTCTCATTGCGGGGAAACCAAAGGTATCTAGCCGCGGCTTCCCAATAGGTTATACAACTGTTTGTTTTCTTAATGAATGCACCGATGGTAATTTTCTGCATTTATATTATTTATTAGCATAGTTTACTGACACACGCATCTTAGCAGGGCAACCAAACCCATGTTGTGATTGCAGCCATGACGTGCAGATACTTAAATTATGTATGATTTGTGTTGGGCAATGCCCATCGGGTTCCAATCATGACTTGCTGTTTTTTTCAACATCTTGATCATGGTACTGCCAGACAACTGGAATTCGAATTGAAACAAAAGGTGAACGTAGATACAGGTTCTTTATTTTGGAATGTAGATACAGGTTCTTTGCTTTTAAGGGGGTGTTTGGCACCTCTAATTATTGTCTTTCATGATAATGTAAACAAGATATGCAAATTCATGTGTCAAAGAATCTGTTTAGGAATAATAGGGTGGATGGGATTGCTTATTTTTTAAGCAAATAAAGCAGTGTTGGTTATTTTATAGTATACAAGCAGGTTATCACTTGCTTTTTTCCACAGATAAGCAATCCCAAACATCCTTTAGCTGTAAAAAAAATAGTTGATTTTGCCATTCTGGTCTGGAGGTCACTTTACATGTAATGAAAACTTTATATGCACTCAAAAATTATTGAATACAACTACATTAAAGGTTTTAAATTACATGATGCATCAAGTACTTAATCTATAAATTTTCCTTGACACATTTTCATATTAATCGTATGATGCCGTTGACACCGCTATGGAAGAGAAACATGGACCAGAGTATGATCCATACCGGTTTACACCCGTGCTCACAAAGTACCCGTGCAGACCCGGACTCATTTGTACCCAAAACCCTGTTACATACGTTACACGTTACTGACATGTCCCGACCCAATCATTTTGCATCTTATAGACATTGGTCATATTTGAGCGTAAAGGGACACCTACAGCTTCTAAGTGTTACTTTCGATGATCTTTTCGGATTTAAGTTCCATCATCTCCTCATGAATCTCATTCTCTTTTTCCTCTTTCAGGTTCGTATATATCTTAAAGCGGGCAGTGAGTGTAATCGCTCAGCTATGAAATAGGGGCTTCACACACTTGGTAATCTTTTTTAGCGTAGCACTAAATTTTTTTTCTTGATATTTTTTTAACAATTCAGGTTTGCTGCACACTTTCTCAATAATGTAAGTTTGTATACTATGACTCATGTAATTTATGACTGTATGAATCTGTATGTTTTTGCATTTTTAAATTGGTAGCTATTTTGTTAGTATAGATATAGAGTATAGACATCCTGACCAATTCCACTTTATGCCTAGAAACTCTTTGAGGTATCCAGTTTTTGTACTACCAAAGAAGGGCTACTGAAGATCCATCCTTTTAAGTTACGGTCTGCAAATTAAGTTGGTAGCTCTCTAATGGTTTAGCTACGGGTATGCTGAGTACAAAATATAACCGCATCAGAGTTCCTGGTGCATGCGTCTTAACTATAATAATTTCACCACTCATTTTGTGAACCTGCTAATCATAAAAAATTAATCTGAAACACCATAATACTCACAAGATTTCACAAGCTACCAGGTGAACACTTTACAGTACACAAGTGGTTCAAGAGGAGGAACTCAGTTTACTAAGCTAAATGGGAGGTCGTAATTAGTTAATATCATAAGATGTGTCTTAACAAATGGTTATCATATATTCATATATTTGTACTCCAACTACAAAAATTCTTCTCAATATTTTATAGTAAGCAGTTTAGTATGTTCCATGTCCTTAATACGCTAATCAACATATTTTTTGCCATCTCTAATTGACAGGGAGGACATGACCCTGAAAGCGATAATTCCAATAACCGCAACGATCTTCGCCATCACGTTGCAGCTTCAGATACTGTCTCGAACCGATTCTGCATCTCCCTATTTGGAGAATAAGCAGCTCATCAAAACATCATTTTTGGCCCTAATTCTGATGGTTTCTTTATTCACGTCATTTGGATACACAAAAGGAAATCTAAGAAGATGTTTATCTTACGCAACATACATTTTTTGCATCTTGACCCTTGTTGGACCATCATACGTGGCTCTTTCCAGCTAAATTCAGGTTAGAAAGGTTTTTAAATTGATTCCTAAAGTTTATACAGCATATTACCTTTTTTCTTTTCTTTTTGCTTTTGAGCTGTCTGTCTAACGTAGAAGCTCTTTGATAAGAAGATACAAATATCAAGAAAGAAAGAACAAAATAAGCATTGAATTACTTTCCCTGTATGTAAAATATTGCAACATTCCTTTTTTAAAATGCCCTAAGAGATTAAAAACACTCTATGTTTGGCACTTCTTTATGGCCCTCTGAGATCTGGGATAAACATTTGTTTTTGTTAGCAGCCAGCTATTTGTGCCATCCAAAAGAATAGACAAAACTGATATGAGTCCACAAGCTAGATATACTTTGTAATAGCTGAACTGATGGCCGACTTTTTTATATGTGAACTAATAAGCCATAGGAAAAACATAGCATGAACAGAACAGTTTAGAAATAAGTTGGTTAGTATGCCAGTGAGTGCTATAATCACATTTATTTTTGTTACTATGTAGTGGCGGATCTTGGAATTTAGAATAAGGTATGCATAATTTTGATAGACACAAATTCGGTTTTTCGGGGTTGGGCTATTTCGGGTCAAGCTTTCGGGTCGTGTCTCCGGGGTGATCGAATAAAGTTAAAATTGATGTAACAACATATATTGTTAAAAATCTTGAACTTTTAGTCACTGTTTTCAACTCAAACATAAACAATTTTCAAAAATTGCATAGAACGACTCAAATAAGGCTAACTAGATAATAATAAAAAAACACTTATTTCACATCTAAAAAATCGTTTATAACATTAGATGCACGTAAAAGACAAGTTTTCAAATAAATTAAACTATTAAACTAAAAGCAAAATATCCTTATTAGTAAAAAGTACCAGTAAATGTACCATATAGAGCATATAAGTGTAACTAATAAAGTAACAAACATAAACGACCAAATAGTAAATTGTAAGATTAAATGGGCTGGGCTTGGTAACTAAATAGATGAATTCACATATTAATAGAATTGGCCCAATAAAACACATAAAACCAATGAGCAGCTGTTTCAATGTTCTTCTTCTTCATCAAGATAAGAACTGACTTATTGAAAATTTGCAGGCACACGTTTTTCTTTCTTCTTTCTTTTTTCCTGGGTATGCACTTATAAAGATTTAGTGTATTTATGGAAAAAAACTAAATTTCTTTTACACTACTAAAAACCTACACATGGTATGCACGTGCATACCTATCACATTTTCCCAAGGATATACAAGTCATCACCCCATCAGGGGGTTTTGCTACTTGTATATATAATATATATATATATTATATATTTTATATATACTAATATTTATTTATTATATATATATATATATATATATATAGTGGTATTTTCTTTGCAAAACCACTTTTTTTTACAGAACCTACAGAACCAACTTTTTACTCCTAATAATGCATGATGTACATTATATTAATGCAGGATGTCATTTTTGTAAATATTTACTATTTATTTTAATTAAACAAAAAATTGAAAGGGCAATTTAGGTATTTGTATTTATCCCTAAAAAGTTGCTAGAAACTTACCAAGCAGATTTATCTCTTTTTTTAATTTAATAACCGTCTCATCTATGTAAACCTAAACACATCACCCAAAAACCATATGCAGCCTCATTCCTCAAATCAATTTTTTCGACTAGATAAGTAAACAAAATTCACCAATCTCTTTGAATCCACCAATCATCAAAGGGCCGACAAATCAATCCCAACCTATCTTTGAAGGATCCAAGTTTGGGATCTTGTTTTTGTGTGATTAAAGATCATGAATTTTTATGTGATTAAGGATCCAAGTTTCGGATCTGGTTATGAACGTCTCGGTGTAAATCTCACCGGGAAAAGCCTAACCGCTTGTGGCTCCCTTTTGTAAATCTCACCAGGAAAACATATACGAGATGAGGAGGACATCGACTGCGGTTGGGTTAGGATGACGGCGGTGGCGACGACGACTGGGAAGACGGTGAACAATTCTTTCCATGTTCTTTTTTTTATTGGTTTCTTATTGGATTAATTGTATACATAATAATATTAGTCTCTTTTGATGAATACCTAATGTCTGTCTTTTCTTATACTAATCAATTTCATAATTTCTATTCATTATATATAGTTTGCTGAATGTTAGAGTTTGATATGTTTAGGTTCACGTCGTATTTGAAGAACGCGTGTAAGCGTTTTGTTATAGGCCAGAAACCTACTTTTATTACTGACGATAATCCTAATAAGGATATCAATATTGCTTTTTTTAATCTCCCTATTATCAAAAGGTATATCTTTTCTTTTTTTACTTTATCTGTATTGTTATGAATGTTCTAAACTAGTATTATAAGTTGGTGTGTAGATTGAGGGAACTCAGTAATTCTGAGATAGGTAGATTAGTGTCGGTGACTAGAGTGGTGACTCGTACCAGTGAGGTTAGGCCCGAGTTACTTCAGGGTACTTTTAAGTGTTTGGACTGCTCTACTATTGTTAAAAACGTCGAGCAACATGGCACACTGTGGTTATGGAACATAAAGATGACGAAACTGTTGCATTTAATCACATATTAAAGGCTTTATATAAGGGATTGGTCTAACCAATATATACCCTTTCATCACTGAATTGCTTCCATAGGTTGCTTACTGTAAATGTGCTTTAAAGCTTGGTGATGGTTTATATCTTTGAAATCAGCTGGAGTGACATCAATTGGTGGTAGAGGTAAAGATTCAGTCTGAGTTGTCACTCAGAAGAAGGTTCGGGTGAGTGAGCTTGAGATGATATTGTTTGAAGATTTCTAAGTTATATGATTTTGGATATAATATTTAATATTGGATTGATGCAGGGCAAGCTATTAGAGCCGACTAGTGTTACACATCTTTTTCCGGTTTCTAAGTTTCTTGGATTGTTGGCTACTGGCATTCAGGTTCTTGTTGTTTCATAATCTTAAGCATAAAATATATTTTAGTTTAGTTAGGTTGTGCATACCTTAACAACAATTAATATTATGTTAGACTTTCTTGCATTTATAATGACACACGGGAGTAGATGACGATATTTTTCTATTCTGGATAGTCTGATATCATTGCTAAGTTGTAGCTATGATAGTGCAGCCGTGAATAAAAAAAATATGATGTTTTTTTGCTGCTTAGCAAGAAAAGTTGTAATTATACCATCATACTAAAATATAACACATGTAATAAGACTGTTGAGGCATGATTTAGTAGTTTATGATTCTTATTTTGTAGCTATCTGAATTTAGGTTTCATTCATAGCAAGAAAATTTTAAGCAGGACGGAGAATTTTACTCACATATTAGTCTTGATGTATTAGATACTTCAGTAAATGTGTTGAGCTGGTAGGTATATTGTAGATTAGTTTTTAGTCATAGGAAACCATGTGCGGTTGTCTTCTGTTTGTTGACCTGAGTACCTTTTATTTAATCCCGTATATATCTTGCATTGTGAACACAGTGATGGTCTGTGTTCATGTAGATATAAGGTTCCTAAGATAATTTAGTATTAATTACGTAAACGATTTTGGTAGGAGGCTTGTGTACCCCAAGGGGTTGCTCTGGTAACATTTGCATAGCTATAGAATCTGAATTTCGTGTCTGTACATTTCCATTATTAGTATGGAACCTTCAAATATTGTAAGTTTTTTGTTAATTCGTTTTTTCCTTTTATATTAAATTAAATGTATACGTTTTAAAAGGATTAAAAATATGATGTTTGTGTTTTCATTTGATCCTATAAACTTTTCTAACAAAGAAAACTAGAGGATAATGGTGGGCCGAGCAAAGGGGGCCTTTTGATGAATTGGTTGATTAGTTGCATACATGTTTTGAGAAAGTGCATATATGTTTTGAGAAAGTGCATATATGTTTTGATGAAGTGGTTGATTAATTGTATACATGTTATGAACCTTGCTCATTCTCAACACATGTGGATTTGATATGCAAGGTAAGAAATGTAAATGTCTAAATGCAATTCATTAGTGATAATTAATGTAAAAAGATCTATTATGTAATCACCTTTAGTTGCAGTACATACAAACTAACTTTAGGGGGAGTTAAATTATTTGTAAATATCTAAATTCAATCTATTTTAAGATTCATTTGAAGGTGTTCCAGTTTAATTACTTACAGTTTGGATGGGCCATGTATATGTGATAGAGCAAAATAATATACAGATAAGTGTATGGTGATTTTTTGTTCGCCGAAGCTACAACTAAAAGTGTTGTTTCTAGCTAATGATTAGGTCTAAATCCTATGTATTTCTAGCTTTATAGTTACTCTATTTCATGAACAGGTTATTTTTGAATCTAAGGCGATCATTCTGTATGAAAGCTAGTACACCCAATGAACTACTAGAATTGAATTATAATACTATAGCTTGTTTTCCTGTTCAAGTCTGCACTTGATACATAAGGCTGCAGTAATCATATGTAATTTGATATAACTAGGTTTACAATTAATTTAACATGGCATATGTAATTTGATATAACTAATTCTTTTTTTGTTGTTTTTATATATTTGTTTTAGTGAGGATCATTCAATCATAACGATAGGCGGCGTGAGATGAAGATGATCAATGGATGGATGTACTTGTGTTTTTAGAAGTCTTGCACATATGTTCTCGAGCAGCGTGCATATATGTTTTTTGGAGTGTACTCGTATTTTCTAACGAATTTGATCAGATTGTGAAGCGTGCATGTATATTCTATGAAGAGTGCATGTATGTTCTACAAAGAGTGCATACATGTTTTTGAATCTCTTGCACATTTGTACTTAACAATATACATTTGTATTTGAATTGTATTTTATTTGATATCAAATTTTGTGTATTCTACTTATATTTTGGTTTGTTATAATTTAGAAATTACATGTATATGTTCATGTTTTTGGTTATAAAATTCAAAGATTAAAAAATGTACATTAAAAATATATGTGCAATTACCATTTTAAATAAAAAAAGTTTGATGGCTAAACAATGTTATGCAAGAAACATATGTAAATTTAGAATATTTACAGAAAACATGTATGCACCTGTTTTGTTTTTTCGAAAACATGCATGTAAAAAAAATTAATTTAAAAAAAATATTTTTTAATTTTTTCAAAAATTATAAGGCTTAAAAACGAATTTTTATAAAAATAAAATTAAATAGAAAGGTGAAAATGTGTTTTACTAATATGCCCTTTTGGATTAGATAAAAAGAAATAATAATACTAAATTCTCATTGGTCCAAATTGGTTCTGTAGGTTCTGTATAAAAAACTGGTTCTGTAAAGAACGGTCCCATATATATATATATATATATATATATATATATATGTTGTGTATATAATGCAAAGGTGGTGGTTAATGCATGCATGCATGAAGGTTTAATGCAAGACTTAGGCGATTTACGTAAAACTTGTAAAACTTATAAAACCTAATGCAAGTGACTTATAAAACATGCACATGATGATCATAACATACTTGTTATGTGTAGACTAAACTTAGTCTAAAGTCGTTATGGGTCCAAAGACATTTTTTATTACACGTGGGATAACCTCCCGGTTATGACTTAAATCAAGTACGTAAACGTTCAAAGTGAAATACGTCAAGTTAATAGTTAGGTATTAACCTGAAAAAATGCCAGTTGTCACACCAATATGGCAGATAGAGCTTTATTTTCTAATGGTAATGTTTAGTTCAACATAAATTTTTCAAAATTCTTTTGTGTTAACTTAAATTTATATGTGAAAACTATAAGTCTAGGTTGGATCATTAATTCTGGTGCAAATCAACATCTAACTATTTCTACAGTTGGTATATTTAATATTGTAGATATTTCAAACCTAAAAATTACAGTTGGACACCCAAATGGTACTTTGGCTATTATTAGCCATGTTGGAAACCTGAAACTGTCTAATATTGTTATTTTGTATGATGTTCTTGTGGTACCTGGATAATATGTTAGCTTGTTGTCTGTTAATAAGTTAATTAGGGATAGCAAAATGTTTGTTGGATTCGAAGAAGATAAATGGTATATTCAGGACTTGAAAAAGGAGAAAATCTTAGGGATTTGTAGTAAATCTGGTGGTTTGTATCTGTTTGATGTGCAAAGTAATTGTTCTTTTGGTAAGTCTAGTATGATAATGTCCTTAAATGCATTTAAATTGTTATGGCATAATAGACTTGGACACCCTGTTGATCAAGTCTTAAATGTGCTAAAAAATGATATCAATATAGACGCCGTCATAGTAGCCTACTTAGAAAAAGCCAATAGAAGATTCGGCAGACTGACGCCGTCGCAATTAACAAGCGACGACGTCGTGACTTATTCCCTATATATGCAAACCTTATTTTTCATTGTTTTGGGAGGAAAAACGTAGAGTATAGCAGTAGCAGCTATTGTTGTCGATTTTTATGGTTCCCAAACCCTTTTGTACTCATTCATACTCCATGTTTAATTGAAGTGAAGTTTCTTTACCCTTTTAATCATTTAATATGTCTATGTGTTGTTTGATTAATTGTTCTTTGCTTTCAATTAACATGCTTGGCTAAATTTAGTTGTGTTTACTTATGATTGCATGAAACCTAATTGTGTATCTTTTGTTATTACTTCTTGTTAATGATGTGCGCGTTAGGCTTTAGAAAACTAGCTTCTTAATTGCAAAGCTGTTAGATATTAGAAAAAGACTCGGCCACCCCGTGTATTTTACCGTTTATTGTAGTTTGTAGTTAATCGTTTAATGTATAACAATCAGTAATGGGCCGGGTATTAAACCCAACGTGTAAGCCCTATACCATGGCCTTTAGGCCGGTTTGTAACTCAATATATAAGCCTCTTCTATGCCATAGAAGAGGTGGTTAGTCATTTCATAATACAAGTTCATTTTCTCTCACTAGAAAGTTTTTCTCTCTAAATTTCTCTCTCTAGACTTGACTAATCCATCCATCTTCCATTGTGTTATGATTTCCAATATCCTACAACTGGTATCAGAGCACATGGGATGATTAGCTAGATTGTGTGTGCGTTTTCTTGGTTAGTTTAGATCAAAAGTTAGGGTTTTGAAGGTTTATAGTCATGTTCTTGGTTCTCTTTGATATTGACATTTGTGATGTTAGAGTTCATGTTTTTAAAGTTGCTATAGCTTTCTAGTACCAAGTTGTGCAAAAAGAAACCAAGCAATAACGTTCAAAAGGGTGATTTTTTAGGGCGTTTTTTTTTGTGAATTACAAGTTTGTTTCGAGTAGCGAGTAATCACTAATTTAAAGATCTTCTTAGCGAGTTGTGGTACTATTCTGGTGAGTTGTCAGATTTGTACACTGGTTGTCAGGTCATACTGTGTTAGCGACTTGTCTTTTTGTGCAGGTTGACTTTGTGTGCAGGTAGCGACTTGAGGTAGCGAGTTGACTTCTATTGCAGTTAGCGAGTTGAGGCCAACGAGTTACAGGTTATTTGAAGACTATTTTCTAGAGACTTGAGAATAGAAACTCTGTCCATTTGATTTCTTATTAGCGAGTTGTCAAGGCTTCTTCATTGCGAGTTGAGGCCAACGAGTTACATGTTATCTGAAGACCACTTTCTAGCGACTTGAGAAAAGAAACTCTGTCCATTTGATTTCTTGTTAGCAAGTTGTCAAGTCTCTATATAATAGCGAGTTGTCAAGTCTCTTCACAACGAGTTAGAGGGTAGCGAGTTATGAAATTTTAGACTTTTGGACTTTTGGACTAAATTTAACTTGTAATCTTAACAAACTTGTACAACAACTCACCATTTCAAACAATCAATCAACACTTTTAACATACAATCACCAATCATTGTTCGATCAACTTAAATCATTTCACAATCAATTAAGATGGCTAATCTTTTGGAAGATATCCAATGTGCTGTTTCTAATACCCGACCACCTATGCTTGATAGGACTGACTTTGCATCATGGCAACAACGTATTCGATTGTATTGTCGGGGTAAAGAGAATGGGGTGAACATTCTGAATTCGATTGATGAAGGACCTTTTCAGATAGGAACTATTAGTGACACAATTGCTGAAGGGACTGAAGGTGCCCAGCAACTAGGTCCCGAACGAGCTTGAGTCTATTCGGACCTTTTACCTGAGGATAAGGATAGGTATAATGCTGACATTCACCCAACAAACATCCTACTTCAAGGGTTACCAAAAGACATCTACACTCTCATCAATCATTACACTAAAGCAAAAGACATTTGGGATAATGTGAAGATGCTCCTAGAAGGTTCGGAACTAACGAAAGAAGATCGAGAATCACAATTGTATGATGACTTTGAACACTTCTGTGAGAACAAAGGAGAAACCATTCATGACTATTATGTCCGGTTTGCCAAGCTCATCAACGACATGCGGAACATCAAGATGACCATGTCCAGAATGCAGTTGAACTCAAAGTTTGTTAATAATATGTTGCCTGAATAGGTTCGATTTGTAACAACAGTGAAACTAAACAGAGGCTTGAGGGACTCCAACTATGATCAGTTGTATGCTTATCTGAAGCAACACGAGGCACACGCCAATGAGAACAAAATGATGTTGGATCGATTCACTCACCACACTATTGATCCTCTCGCCTTGATGTCTAATGTTTCACAATAGCAGTACTGTTGGGATTCTAGATTTGATGAGACAAAATATATAAAAGAATGAAACATAAGGACTAAATCTAGAAGATTGGAATTCTACAAGCTGGTGGAGAATTATTAAAGATTTGGTCAAAGATATTAAAAGATGAAGATCTCCTTAAGAAGATAAAGATAACAGAAGATATTTCTTAATGTTTAAAAGATTTACTTGTTTATATCTTTATGTTAACTTCCTTTGTAAGTCATGATCTCTCTATATAAAGAGATCATAGACACATAGTTTTATATACACAAAAAATGTAGTCGACTAAAGGTGTGTGTGTGTTCTAGATGTGTGGTTCATTGTAAATGCCTAGAATGAGTGTTGTAGCCTCAAGATCAATGTTTCATTGATCCTGTTACTAGTTAGAGTAACTGTTCTAGAATTGATCATCTAGAATTGGGGCGAATAGTGAATAATATGAATGAAAAACCTTGTCAAAATAACTTTGTTCATTATGCTATTTCCGCTATGCATTCTTTCATGTTCATTGTTATTTTTCCTAGATATAGATCTAAACAATCTGAGCTTACAACGATTCTTTAGTCTTCACAATTGGTATCAGAGCCACGAGGCTCGTAATCTAGGATCTACAAGGTGTTTTAGTGTCGCATCTATCAAGGAAAAGAGGTATGAATTTTCTATCTTGGTTATCATGTCGAATCTGGTGATATTAGGGTTTTTCAGCAACCCTAATTTGATATAACAGGAAGTTTGTTCACAATTGTTATTGATTGGTTCGTGACAACAAGATGGTTGCTGATTGTGGTTCTTGGTTACATAATTCAAGAGTTCTTTGGAACTTATTCTATGAAAATAATCATTAGCAGTTGATGAGAATGATGAATTATTAACAATTTAGTAACATAAAAAGTGTCGCTAAAAGGGTGTCGTCTGGATACTTAAAAAAAGTATTCTTAAACAGTAGTTATATGTTTTGTACTGCTCATTGGTGGTTACTACTGCCACGAGACACAGTACTTCTGGTGATCGTAAATATTGGTGCTTTACTAACACTAAAAAGTGTCTCAAAAGGTATGGGAGGAAGGAGCACTTTATACTGCCAATACAAGTTAGTACTGCTCGTTCAAGGAAGGTTAATGCTGACAGTTACATGAATTTATGTTGCCAATGATTTGGTCATACTACTCATGCTTGTTAATACTGCCTTTATACGATTATACTGTTAAGGTTGCTATGCTGCTAGAATTACTACTGCTTGACCAGTTACATTACTACTGCTCGAATCGTGTTTATGCTACTAGCAATGAAGAATATTAGTACTGCTTAGGTATATTGGTTAGTACTGCCCAGGTGCTTATTTGTACTGCCAAGCTTCAAATTGTTCATTTATACTGCTTGGATTAAGGGGAAGTGTTAATACTGTTTGATGCTCATTAACACTGCTAAGGTATTTGTTTATACTACTGCTAGCATTATGATTATACTGCTAAGATGATTTAGTACTGGTAGAGTTAGTACTGCTTTACGAGAAGAATTAGTACTGCTGGCTATGAAGTTAGTACTGCCAGCTTTATACTTAGTACTGCTTATGAGTACTTAGTAATGTTCTTGTTACATTAGTACTGCCAGAAGTTTTCATTAGTACTGCTGCATGAATACGTTGTACTGCTGGCATAGAGAGTTTATAGTGCCAGTTTTATTCGATATCGAATGACACACACATGGTTTGGATCTCGAATTGAACAAGATGCTTCGGTTAAGGGGAAGCTAACAAGTTATGATTTTAAATGTTCTACTTCAGCATTAAGTTCGTTATACTTAGTTTTCTTCATCAGTAATCATTACATAGAGCCTACAAAATTGAAGATTCA
>BQNB010107684.1:0-16513 GCA_026074375.1 Tanacetum coccineum | reverse complement strand
GTGATGGATTATTTTTTGTCTGCAAAAATTGGTGGCAATCTGTTTAAAGGCACATTGCCATTGGGAACATTTGTGTTTTTTTTTTGGGTAAACATGGTTTCCGACCTTTTGGCCGACTAATAAGAGGGTTTGAACCCACTACCCCAATTAGGGAATATTTGTGTTGTTGCAGCACTCAATGAATGTTATGATCCCACATCAGCCAAGTATGGGATTGGTTGATGGTTTATAAAGTCTAGGTGTTCCCTCCTCAAACAAGATAGCTTTTTGAGTGAGTTTTACACTTGGACTTATTAACCGATACGAGCCTAGTATGGGATAGGTTCGTATCAATGAAGTATCTGGTTGACAAATTATTTATGACCAAAATGATATCTAATTGTTTCCTGATTAAAATGAAACCCACAATTATTAACGTAAATCATCCAAGACTTACTAGTGGTTTATTATCATTACGAACCAAAGTCAAAAGATAATTACAAGGCAATGTGAAAATAACATGGGGCAGCTAACAGTCAAAACTTGTGATACTGCCATCCATCATGACATCCCACCTCGCAACCATCTTGGCAAATAGTCAACCATGGTCTTTCCCTACAAATTTCAGCTAACCCAGCATCACCTACGAGAATCAAACAAGTCCCACCAATCCCAACCCATTGTAAACCACAAAACAAAGGCTTCTTCAGTAATTCAAGGGATTCACCAGACAGCCCAAGACAATTACAAATATCTAGTCCCCGAAGACGCTTACTTTCCATCTTGAAGACTTCCCCTTAAAGCCAAAGCCTTGATGGTTTCATCCGTAACATGAAAACAGTTTCGGATGCATAGTTCTAAGAGCCCTACACAAACATCAACAATGGTGGTAATTGCATTATCTGTAATTCCAGGCATGTGACCAAGATCGAGAGATGACAAGGTCTTGCCGATCTTCCCCTCACCTTCTAACAAATATGTGATCTCTTCATCCGTTACCCTCTTGCAACCTCGTAAAGATAGGCATGAAATAGGAGCATTTGATTTACCTAAAACAGTCATACCAGCATCAGTAACATTTGTGCCCCCTAAGTTCAGAGACGTCAGAAATGTAAGAAATGAATTGTTGCTAATGCATGGATCTGATACACTTTTGCTGCCTTCGTGTAAGAGAGAGGCTAGTGAGACACCTACAAGCAACTAGTGACTGAACCCCTTGGTTAGACAGGTCATTGAATGGTTTGGATATAAGCTCCAACTCAACCGATAACGGACAAGAGTTTACAATAGTACGAACAATATCATCGGTAATGATATATAAGACTAGAGATATGTGTGTCATTGTTTGTCTTAAGGTTGGGATACCAAAGAGGACTCTCATATCAAGCTTGAAAAACTTGCAATTTTGGGGCATGATGTAGGAATTATATGGGATGTTAGAACAAACTAGATGGGCCGGTCCAATTGTATAGATGGGCCGTACCCATTAGGTTATGTTAGGTTGCTAATTCAGTAAGCAGCTATGGTATTAGTATAAATACATATGCAATCTAATGTACAAAACACAATTACAATTACAATTACAATAATATATACCCTTTGAGGTTTTATATGGGATCATAAATCCACTTCTATCTCGTTTGCCCATACGGACCCTAAATTCCAGAGCCTGTAGTATAAGCGACATTCAGTTAGGCTCCTTAGAGCATCCGCAATGCATTGAACTCTATAGCATCTACTTTGATTATAAAAATTAAGTCGTTAAGCTTTGCAGTGCAGTGAAGATGCATAGTTCAATGGAATTACAGTTTGTCAAATGAAAAAAAATGGAAAATAATTTAGTTTGTGGAGTAGAGTTTAATGGATGTTCAATGTCCATTAAACCCAAATTCAATAACCATTTCAATGCAGTAAGTGGCATGTCACCAATTTTTCCCAATTGAACTCGAATCAACCTTGCATTGTGGATACTTTAATTATAGTATAAATTAGTAAAGAAATAAAACGGATGTACCTCCAAGCATCAAGAAGAGTATTTAAGTATGCATCTGAGACACGCATCATATACATGTTCACATTTAGTCATTTCGTTATAGTCAGATAATTCGATTAGGAGCACCCTGAATACAATGAAACAAACATACAGTATATAGCAACAGTCCCTTATTGTTTAATGCATAAATTCAAAAGTATAACTTATCATTGTGACGTTGTACCTTAGCTTTGGACAAAGTTTTAGAATGTCAAAAAGAATATGGTAAGTTACAGAAGTAGCTTTCAACAAATGCACTTCTTCAACATATTCTCCAAGAAAACCTTTGATTGATAAATCATCGAGACGGTAACAATTTAATATGATCTTCTTTGTCGTTCCAAACCTTGTTCTAATTAAATTTAACGTGTCTAAATCAAGCGAAAAAGCCTACAAAAAAAGTGAATAAAATGTGACAGAAGACAATGTACAAATATTTGGAAATTCAAACAATACTACTAAACTTACAGATAGATTGACAGATGATAAGGAGAAGAGGTGTTTGTTGACTGACGAGTTAAGGGTACGTGAGACGCATGTTAACGAGCAGAGTGTTGGCAGTGTGTCATCATTTTCTTCGTCAAACTTTGACAATATTTCATCAAAGATGTATTCCGGCAACCTCTCCAGCGAGCTATTTTTCTTATGAGCAGCCATCACAAAATGCTCCCCTACTTGTCACTGAGATTTGGAAAGGGGGGTAATTGCATACAAGAAGATCTTACGATAAGTAGGGGTCGGAGAAAACACAATAAAGTACTACTGTAGAGCATAAAAGCGTACTGCCGAATAAACTTTACTAACACTCCCAACGATATCTACTATAAACATAGATGATAATCACCTCAATGGCTCAATCACTAGCTCGTGTTAAAGGCGTGTAATACTAACTATAACAAAGGAACAGATCAATAAAAAGCTTAAAACTGACAAAATATCATAAGTTACACATTTTCTTCTAAACCGTAACAACTAACTTGCACGCCATGCTACCGTGTATTCTAAGACCTGTAGCATGCTTTGATCACCTTATAATAAGTAATAACCTAAGGATGCAATCCCACATCGAATGTTGACCCAAAAAAAAGCTCGAAACAAAAATGAAAAAAATAAATATCAGCAACCTAAATACTTAACTTTTTTTATTAGGTTATTGACTCATACCAAACACAGTAACATGTATGAAATGGAATAGCAGTCACTACAACAATTTTCACTTAAAACTGATGACTAATAATTATTAACCAAAACCCTCAATTCTATTTGTATAAGAGCAAAACATAGACATTATACTTTGTTAAGTAAAGATTAAACCTCCACAATCTTGTGTTCTAGGCTCTAATCCATAGTGTATTAGTAACTTTTTGTGGTAATTGTATTGATTGATTCTCCTCTTTGTTTTCTTTTTGTGGCAACTCGTTAGAATTTTGAAATTTGTAAAAACGTCCCTAAAGTTTTATTGACTTTTGAGGTTGACTTCATAACTCAAGGGGCTTTTCGCAAAGTCATCTTATTGTTATGTGAGATTTGAACTTATTATATAGTTACTAGATAAGATAATGGATGTGAGATTTGAACATAAGATAACGGAAATGAACTTTTAAATGAGTAGAACTTATAACTAGTTACTAGCGGGGTACCCGTGCGTTGCGGTGGCGGGTACCCTGTGACGATTAACCGAAAAATAAAAAGAATTTGATCCCGGTGAGGCCCATTTCACCTGTTTTTATCGGTTCGGATCCTCTCCGGTTCGTCTTCGGACAACTTTTATTGGCTAGCCGAACCGATGGTGACTCAAGTTCCCGGTTGAACCCATTGGTCCGGTCCGGTTTTCAAAACTATATGCACCATCATTTTAGGGAGACATCATATGTACGCTTTTTTAGATATTATACTTTTAATTGTTGTACAATGTGAATATATGATTGTATTTTAAGTAATGGGGTGTATTAATCATGTATTAATTATTTTTATTTTCAATTATTTATGTAACTAGCTTCAAGGCCTGCCCGATGACGGCTAGTTCTTAGTGTTTTTATGAAATAATAGATGATAAAAATGATATAGTTAAGAAATGTGATAGCAATTTTGTTTCGTACATATCTATATATCTATATCTATATTACTATATAAAGCATTTATAATGTGTGTACTATTAAAAATTAAGATAAGGAGGTGCAATCTTCACCATCCATCTCATTTTAAGAAACCACATCATAAAGTGACATGTGTCACCTTTTGATTAAAAATCCACCTCTATTTTCAAATTGAAATATCTTTTTATCAATTTAATTTTATTATGATCTAATTTCATCATATTTTTTAAAATTTTATGCTCTTTCATTCAACATCCATTTTGATATATTTTTATAATTTTTTGTTTTTTACATTTTTAGCGGGTTTATTTTATGTTGATTTGTATTTTTTACAACTTTAACCTTAATTAAATATGAACTTGATACGTTAAAACTATATATTTTCGGAGAGAGTGTTGTCTTTTTACATGCGAGAATGATGATGTTAATATGGTATTGCGGGAAAGCTACGGGAAACTCAAACGAACACATACAACGAACACATACATTCAAAGTGTTGTGAAATGAAATTACTAAGCGGGTAGGAAATTGCGTAAAGAGTTGAGTTAGTAAAAAATTTATTGCCGCCGCTATGCACGGGTAACCAACTAGTACTATATAAAGCATTTATAATGTGGGACCCATTAAAAATTAAGATAAGGAGATGCAATCTTGACCATCCATCTCATTTTAAGAAACCACATCATAAAGTGACATGTGTCACCTTTTGATTAAAAAGTCACATCTGTTTTTAAATTGAAATATCTTTTTATCAATTTAATTTTATTATGATCTAATTTCACCACATTTTTAAAAAAATTATTCTCTTTCATTCAACATCCATTTTGATATATTTTTATAATTTTTTGTTTTTTACATTTTTAGCGGGTTTATTTTATGTTGATTTGTATTTTTTACAACTTTAACCTTAATTAAATATGAACTTGATACGTTAAAACTATATATTTTCGGAGAGAGTGTTGTCTTTTTACATGCGAGAATGATGATGTTAATATGGTATTGCGGGAAAGCTACGGGAAACTCAAACGAATACATACAACGAACACATACATTCAAAGTGTTGTGAAATGAAATTACTAAGCGGGTAGGAAATTGCGTAAAGAGTTGAGTTAGTAAAAAATTTATTGTCGCCGCTATGCGCGGGTAACCAACTTGTATACACGTATGCATCTAAAAAAGTTAATCCATAAATACTTGAATACACACAATAAAATTCTTTTGTGCGGCATGAATTCACTCTCCATTTTTGTTATTTTCATAATCCCAGGTCAACCCTTTTCGTGTTAGAAGGATACATAGAAATCGTCTTCCTCTATGTCACTATTCTTTTCTTCAAGACCCCTAATTTCAGAGACGATCATACTAACATCATGTTTCTTCCTTTTTCTTGGAAACATTCCTTTTCTTCTCCTTATTCTTTGAACTGTTTTCTTTGCTACTTGAATTCTCTTGTAGTTTCTCCTCACCGTTTTCTTCCACCATATCATGTGAAGTTTCTTTCCCACCTCCAGTTTCCTCTTTCTCTGTTCAAAATTATGCATACGTCGTATTAATACTATTACTTTGTTTACATGGATGAATCAATATTTGCCTTTATAATCTAGATTGTCATGTAGAACAACTTTTTAACATCGTATTCTGGCGAGAGAAAAATCTCGGATGTTAACATAAAAAAGATGTTGCAACAAATAAATATACAGCCATGCAGATCAAGTAATTTATGTTCCAATTAGAATTTATTTTCAAATAAGGTATGGAACTTGGGGTTTTTTCGAATTGGAGTTTTATTCGATTGATGGTTTTTATGTGGTTAAATGCGTGTTTTTTGGAGCTTAGGTGCTTGCCGAAATATACCTGCTTAATCTCTACCGAAATCAATCGGAGGTAAATTTGTTCTTTGATGATTGATGTTCTTTGATCCATTTTGATTGTTTTGTTTGTTCATATTTGTTTTGGAGCGATTGTGTTTTCTTTATTAACTGATCATTTTTTAAAAGGCATTTTATGAGTTTCTTTCATATGTATAATTTGGTCCCAATTCAAGGTGATTATGTTTATATTTAGTTAGCATGGTATGATGTATATTACAAACTGATCATATGATGATGATTATCGATGCTTGAAAACCAGACATCTACCTCTTGAAACCGATTCATGTATAATTTTAAAAATATTCGAAAACAATCTTATCCATAAATTTCTGTAACAAAAAACGTGTAGCTTTTAAAACATTTCTGTAATTATAACTAATTTTTTTGTGAAACTGATATATCGGTTCCTTAATTATAATCAAATATTATCGAAATAAGTTATGCCGACTATGCAATCTGAGGTAGCTTACTACACCATCTTATCTTATTGACTTGGATATTTTGTTACTAAAAGTAGCTATTTTGAAAACGTGCTCAATGAGCTCGGGCTTAGTGTCATCATTAGTGGCGCGCTTACCAGCAGGGCGATTTTCCAAATAATGAAGAATTACACAGTTAGTCCCTTTCCTCCCATACCTAATAGATGTAGTTACTTGATCAAACGTTTTTAGTTTAGTAACTTTCTTCGTCTTTAACACATCTATGCAGTTTCTATCACCATCCGTATGTGTTTGGTTTCATGTTTATTACATTGATATGGAATTTTGACTTCTCAATGATGGTGAGCTTTTTTTATTAACTGTAATCAACATCGTAGATTTAAGTTAAAAATATATTACTCACTACTTTTTGATTCTGAATTATCAAGGAACAATCATGACAATCTCAAAGGATAGAGTGAAACAACCTCCACGACCCGACAGCTGGAAACTAAAAGAAATATTCGCATTCCATAGGTGTAGTTCTCGGAGGATACATAGCTTTGATGACAGTAATCTTCTTGATCATGAAGGACACTGATTTCGGCACGTTAAATCATAAAAAATTCATGCACATATGACCATAAACACAAATCAAAACTCTTTTTGACACTCATTTGTATTCATTCCCTTTTCAAGAGAAATTTAATGTGAAATCAATCAGGAACCATGAGCCCAAGATCTCAAAAATATGATGGATTTAATTGATCAGACAATCACATTGTGAGTACGCCTCTCTGGTAAAATATTTAGTTTTCTTACTTTACTGATATGGATTTATGTACCATTTCTTTTATCCAAAACTCAAATTGTGTATTAACGTGTATAAGTGTGTGAATACGGAGAAAAGAAAACGTTCACCATCAGCTAGGAATGGCAATGGGGCGGGTTTGGGGCGGGGCGACCACCCTCCATCCCCAAACCCGATTAGCAAACCACGCCCCAAACCCGCCCCGATCCCCAATGGGGATCTTATCGGGGCGCTCCATTGGGGCGAGATGCTCCCCCAAACCCGCTCCGATCCCCGTTGGAGATCTTATCGGGGCGACTTTACGAGCGTATTGCTCCACCAAATACACGTTGTTCTCCGTTTATTATTATTTTTACGCCATATTTTTTACAAATGTGATTACATGCAATAATATGAATAATCAAGAACCTACTAATAATATAATAATTAGTAGCGTTCATAAGTTTTTAAGAAATTATACATAAATAATTATAACCACGTTAAAAAAATCAAAACTTCTTTTAAAAACATTACACAAAAAAGTTTTTATTAATCACAACTTGCAATCTTGCAAAGATATAATACTATAAAAATTTGATAATATTGGTTTATTACGTAAATACTAACATAACAATATATGAAAATAATATATCGATATGTATGTATAGTTTCGGGGCGGGGCGGGTTGGGGATGTTATGCCCCGTCCCCGCCCCAAACCCGATAAGAATCCCCGTTAATGCCCCGAAACCCGCCCCGTAACCCGATAAGCATGCCTCGCCCCGTCCCAAAAACTTCGGGTTTTGGATTTCCCCATTGGGTTCGGTTTTTTTGCCATCCCTACCATCAGCCGAGGAGCTGTTATCAAGGATCTCAGATCTGGAAGAACGTCTTGCTCACATTAAACCAGAAATACCTAAGCTCATGCACTCCACTAACTGCTCAAAACCAGACTACCAAACAACATTTCATCACCATCTACGCATGTGTAGACCAAGTGCTTTCTCGAGTTACTCACGGCGAAGTCAAGGAGCCTTTAGCTATGAATCTAATGGAAACTCAACAATGAAATATATTGCATTCAATGGGTCAGGCTACACATGTATATGATTTTTAACACGGTATAACTTTACTTCTCATGATTTTTCTAAGTAGCTGATATATCAAGATTTGGTTCTCGATTTTTATTTAATTTTTGATGATGCAGGATTGGCCTATAGCTTCATATGAAAAATGTTACATGGAGAGGTTAATTTGCAAGCGAAGCCGTGAACAAGCACATAAAGAACACATACTTTCTCCTTGCAAGGTTCAGTGATGTGATCTGAAATTCATTAGTTTATGATGTGTTGTTGGATTATATGCGGATGTTTTATATTAAATATATGGGTCTAAAACATAAAGTGAAAGTTTTGGTAACTACTCATACACGTAAGTGTATTTAAGCACCATATTATCAAATACTTGCAAGAATAAAGTTTAGATGAAGCTAAATGACTTGAAGCTACCTCATGTTCATGTGACGTAAGAATAGAATGTCAATCTTTAAACGCACTTCCATATCTCAAAGTGTACTGTTCATTCAGCGAATTTCGAATGCTATTTCTTTTGTAGATATTTTTTGGAGTATATTGTGGTGATAGGTCTGGAAAGGTTAATGTGAATTTAAATCCAAAGCGTTAGTTTTTCCAAAATCCTTGCTTTATTTCATATTATAGAAAATTTTGTAGTTTTAATTAGCTATCTTGACTTATTGCAGGTGGAAAATGAGTGTGGATTCTATGAATCTGCGTATGGCGAGGGTGGCAAAGCATACACCCAATTAGCAGCTAAAATGGCACTTTCTCAAAATATCGGTGTACCTTGGATTACGTGTAGGATCAAGCAGTGACAAACTTTAAGGTGAATAATATTATTGTTTTTTTCCTTGCCGCGTTGTATTTTTGTCACACCTTCACACAACAAAACACGCAGAACTATTGCATCGACTCAATTTCAAAACACACACAACAAATTCGATATAAATCATTATGCATCAACATATTCAAACCAAGAAGAAATCCAATTGATTTCAACCATGGAATCGAGGTATCTTCTGCTTGAATATTGTTTTGATAATTAAACTTATCGAATAATGTAGGCTGAATTTATGTTTTGCTTTGACCTTTTAACAGATTTTATCGAATAATTCAACAAATAAATCTCTCGGTGAGATTTTCAAAAGTAGATTTTGATTTGTGAGTGTAAAATGAAATAGCTTATTTTGGTTTAATTTTGTAGGTATTGTTGTGGCACGTACTTAATACATGATTCAGTAAGTGTTCTTGACTACAGTTATATGTTGGGTTTTTAGGGATGAAAATAAGGGGCTCCAAGAACAACTTAGGGATATAACATATCAACATAAAGAGGCTGCTGGTGAATTACTTTTTTGACTCAAAGAAGCTGAGGAAGATGTTGTTGCTTCAAAGGTGAGTTTATTTATATTTTCCTTTTATCAACATAGATGATGTTTATCGTTTGAGTTATTGAGGTATGACATAACCTTATTTTATTCTAAGCTTGATTGGAAGCATTGTTGTATAATCATAAGCTGATAATGTGTTATCTCAAACACCCCTACGTGTATATTTTCTAATTGTTGTGTGTTATAGTATAACAACCCGTAATTTTCATCAATGTAATTATCCATCAATTAAATTAGATGCACTGTAATATCCATCTATTATATATATACCACCTTTTTATAGGGAAATTTTTGCTTTATCTCATTATGCAACGTAACTTGCATCTCTAAAGTAAAGGAGCTCACACAACCTCTACCAATGACATCTATATCTATGTTTATATGATGTAAACATCCTAATATGTCAAGTCTATATCTTAATATCATTTTTACCAAGTACATTATCCATTTAACATACCATTTACAACGTTATATCAAAACAGACTTTATTCATTAACGTTTATATCAAAACCCTAATTATATGTAATGTATACATATAAAATGAATGTGCAAGCCTTCAAACATATGTACAAGTGTACAATGCACAACATTTGAATATCTTTTCCCTCCTAAATCATGTTACAACTTTCTAAAGCCCAATATACAAGTCAATAATGCAAGAAAGTCAAACTAGGTCATTTTACCTCCTAAATCACTTTAGTTTCTTACTACCACTTTAGTACAAGGTACAAACACTTAATGCATGACTTCTAAACCCTAAACCTAAACCTTAAGTCATCCTAAAACCCTAATCTCAAACCCTAAACCCTAAACGAAACCCTAAAACCCTAATTTCATTTCAAACCTAAAACTAAACCCTAAACCTTAATCCTAACATTAAACCTTAATCCTAAACCCTAATCTATCCTAAACCTTAACCCTAACTCGAATTAAAACCCTAAACCCTAAGCCGAAACCAAAAACCAACCCGACACCTCTTTTCTGTCATTTTTGACCCATTTCCAACCAAGCTAGCTCTCAAGCACCACCATGACCTCACCACCATGTCACTAGCAGCCACCCAAGCACCTCCATCACCACCTTTGAGCTCCAAGTCTCCTTGTCACCCCTATGATAGCTGTGACCCCCTCTACACCCTTCCACCTTTCATATCTAGTTTCCTAGCTCTCAAGACTCACCATCTAGCATCCCTTAGTCATCTCCACTAGCCTTGACACTAATCAAACACCAAAACTTGGGCACCAAGCCCATTCGAGCCCTATAAAAGCCGAAACACACACACTCTTTCAATCACACCTCAAATCTTCATCACCACTCAAATGGAGTCTTAAACAAGATCAAGGAAGATCAAAGAAGGAAGAACTCAGCAAATTTGAAGCCAATAATCAAGAAAAAGAAGCCATTGAAGGCGTTTCTAGGCGTACGAACCCAAAAACCCCATTTCGACCCATTTTAGCTCAAGTAAGCTTATAATCTTGTTCAATAAGCTCATAATCTGTTTTAGAATGTTCATAAGACTCCTAAGATCCTATATAAACTCTTGTTTAAGCCTTGAATCCTCAAACCCATGCGTTTTTGGTTAAAACCCTAAAAACGACATCTTATTTTAGCTTATTCTAATAAGCAATGACCTGCAAAACTCCTTTAGATTTCAAAAATATCAAAATTATAAATTTTGGTCTTGATTTGCAAATGTTTTCATGCATAGGGGTATATATCGTAACTTTCTAAAATTTATAACTAGAAGGGCTGAAAATGTCATCCCCACTGCGGACTCAAGCCATATCTAAGCAATGTAGTCGAAGCGTGGCCCAACTAGAGACTGAGCCGGAGGTGTTAGGATTTTTGGTTTTTGAAGTTGAGGTTAGGCGAGTTAAGGGAGGTGAGCACCTTAGGCGACAGTCAGGGTTTAGGATTAGAGTTGGGGGTTGGTTGTTGGTATCTATAGTTGTGTGTTGTGTTGTGTGTTAGGCTTTAAGTAAAGCTTGATATTGTTAGATATCATTTCATCACCAAACACAAAATAAAAAAATATTTTTTAAGAGAAAGAACTAAGAGAAAGTATAAAAACAAAAAGAAAAATGGTTACTACACATTGAAGAAAAATGAAAGCAACACCCCTCCACACGGAGAGGCCAATTATATAGTTACAAGAATGGACTATTCTTTGGGCTTTGTTTGTCCGGTTTATAATATACATGGGCTTGAGCCTGACAACTAGCCCAACTAGCTAACTAAATTCCGAAACTACTTTTACTTATACAGGCTCAGAATATTAATGACCATCACTTTAAAAATACACGCTAACAATCTCCCCTAAGGGGTGGTCAGTCATTATGATCCATTATGTGACGTCTGAGTCCTTGGAGCCTTGTATTACTTAGGAAATTCCTTTTGAAGTCCATTGCATCTTGTGACTTGGATCTTGATCTTTAACTTTGATATTCTTTGACAAAATACTGATATCGTGGTCTTTGGCCTTGATTTGTCTTGACTACTGAGATCTCTAAATCTTTATCCTTGAATCTTTATGCCGCCTTGCGATCTTGTGTCTCCACCCTCATGCTCAAGATCTTGAAAGCTTGCTAACAATCTCCCTCAACATTTTCTTTAACATGATTACTTGTACCATAAAATGTTCTTATGAGGAAGTGCTTGTTCGATCAGAGATGCGGAAGACTTTGAAAGTTTGAGGCTGTTCATCATGTATTAATCTTTGCGGGATTGACATAGTCTTGAATCTTGACTCGTCATGGACTAGAAGCTGCTACCGTCAGGAAAACCTGCAAGTATAGGTTAGAGATAAACATATATGGACGAAAGTGTCTTTGTCACTTCATCGAATACGGTTGCAATAACCACGGTTCCCTGTTAATCAGTATAAATACTGCCTGTGATCAGGTAGAATTCAAAAGAATCTCCTTGACAGGGTTTCGCAGCTGCACTAGCCGTTCTCGTTACCGGAGCGTCTCAAAGCAGACAACACGGTAAGAGTGAATCAGATAGTTACTATCTTTCTGATTGAGTCGTCAATTCATTTTACTGGAACAAGTTTGATTCATATAGAATCGCACCATCGTTTCTTTCCAGTTGA
The DNA here is from genome assembly GCA_026074375.1 of Tanacetum coccineum. Taxonomy (NCBI): domain Eukaryota; kingdom Viridiplantae; phylum Streptophyta; class Magnoliopsida; order Asterales; family Asteraceae; genus Tanacetum; species Tanacetum coccineum. Next base: position 3,767 of record BQNB010107684.1, on the reverse strand, counting down.
CACAAGTTTGATTCATATAGAATCTCGCAAGTCACCTACCAAGAGCTTGTTTGATGTTGGCTCAAGAAGGATTTCCATCTTCACTGTGAATACTAAAGAGTATCACTCTGATGTTCTGGCAATTATCACAAGGATAATGCGTAGGACTTAATGATACCAAATGTTGTATAATGATGTACTACATTTTTGTAATATTGGGGGAATTTGTGTGTCCTAGTGAGATTTTTGATGATCTCATTGCTCTAGACTCTATATTTGCACATTTGTTAATTGGTAATACGGAGGCTAGAGCGGACGCCACCTTTTCAATATCAACGAACTCTGGAATGAGAAAGCCGATAGAAATTGTTGATCTCCGGGAAATGAAACAGAAATCTTTGAGAGATTCTGATGGCTAAGGAGGTTTGCATTGCTCACTGGGTCCATGATGACTTGTCTTCATATCAATCATCTTTGTGATTACCAATAGATAGGCATTGACCCGTTTCTGCCTAAGTTTGTATGAGGCCTTCATTTCTTCACCCTATAATCCTTACAATTCTTTTTCATTCTTCAACACACAACCTTACCCTTTAGTGTTTACCGAGATTATGACTAGTACCTTGATTGGGTTTATTCCACACTAGCCCATCTCAGTCGGCACTATCCCTTAATTCTTACTTTACTCCTTTTTTTCATCATACTAGACTTCTACTCTACTAATGGAGTGTTCCTGGTAGAACCCTCCGGTTCTGGCTGATCATGGAAAAATATACCTAACCTTACCAGTCCTTATAACTCCTGAGAAATAATAGTTGTCGGTCTTTTGAGATATTTGACCATTAGATCCATAAAACCATTTGAGAAAATGTCAAATCAACGTGTCTGAGAAATCTTTTGAGACACATTTGAGTGTTTTTCCAGAGTTACCAAAAAGCTCCCCAACACATATGCACCATATTATGAAAGAGATTTAGCACATGCTAGGTTTAGGAATGCACTTAAGATTGAAGATCGTATCCTTTATAATACCTAATTGATCACCTTTTAATCACTATACTCCCCCTCAAAAATTGCATATGTGTTTACAATTTTTGACAATTAGTGAATTAATGACAAATTAATGTCCGGAATTCACATGAGCCTAACTAAGTCTGGAGAGAACAGGAGTGCATGCAGAATGAATCATATTATTATACTCCCCCTCATATATAGAATAGATTGAAAACTTGGAGTGGGAGTTTGTTGAGCACACAATTTTGAAAGAATTTGAAATTTTCGTTTTGAGAATATCTTGAAAAATTGTGCTCAACAGGAAAATATGTGAGATATATCTTATTTACCATCATTTTCCTTAAAACTTCTCTTGAGCATTCAAAACATTGAATGTTTATATGACTTTGCTCAAGACCGAGAAGATATGAGCTTCCCGTTGTTTAGGATAAATGTACATAAATGAACATTTTCCTTTCTTTGGAGACCGAGTCCTAAGCTGACATTTACTTAGAAGTCGTTGTTGTCATTGAAGAACGTAAGCTTTTTAAACGATTAATGAGCTTAAAACGTTGAACGGTGCACGAATTTTGAGCTTGAAATGATGAACGGTTGATTAAAACTCAATTAAGGACAAACGATGGAATGTTGTTTTAACAATGAGGATTATAAAACAAACAAAAGACGAAGTCTGAATTGGGTTTGAAGTTCAGGGACTAATCTTGTCACTCTTGAATTTTAGTTAATTAATAAAATATTTCCTCTATTATGATATCCACTTTCGTTTTGAAAACTGTAGAAGTAAGAACGACTATGGATTTGATCTTATGAACCGGTACGGTTATCGTCGGTGAAATCCGAATATACCACGTTGATCGAAACGATGACACGAGCACGATGATATAAGTCGTAAGTCCCGTCGTTTAACGTCACTCGAATCCGAAAAACCGAAAAATTTGTTAAAACGTTTAAGTTGTTGTTCTCGTTCGGTTCCTACTAGCTTTACTAGTTCGGTCCTCAAGTGGTGTTACTCGTTCGGTCCTAAGTGCTTTCATCGTTCGGCTCTAATAAATTAACTCTTCGGCTTCTTATAAATAACACTCGTTCGCTCTAGGAAATTGCACACAAGTTTCGGCCGCTCATAAGAAATTTACACTCGTTCGGCTCTTATGAAATTGCACTCGTTCGGCTCTTATGAAATTACACTCGTTCGGCTCTTATGAAATTACACTCGTTCGGTCCAAAAAAATTCAACTCGATCGGCTCAAAAAGATGAAACTCGTTCGGTGGTTGAAGTGTGTTCACTCGTTCTGTTCAACTTGGAATCCACTCATTCGGTTGACACAGATTTTGCTCGTTCGGTTTACACAAATTTTGCTCGTTGGGTTTCTTTGGATTGTTACTCGTTCGGTTCTATGAAAGATGTCACTCGTTCGGTTGAAACAAAACATCAAACACCTCGTGTGCGTCTTTCTTCTTTTCCACACCGTGTACAAACAAACTAACCCAACGATACCATACAAAGCTTGAATAATCCTTTAGGCCAAGAAGGAAGATGTGAATAAGTGTTCGAACATTAGGAGAAAACAGAAACTACTTTCGTGTGAAATATAACAAGTATAAGCCTCCTAAATCACTTTGGTTTCTTACTATCACTTTAGTACAAGGTACAAGCACTTAGTTCATGACTCCTAAACCCTAAACCTAAACCCTAAATCATCTTAAAACTCTAATCTAAAATCCAAAACCACCCATCACCCCTTAATTCTCTTTTAAAACCATTTCAAGCACCTTAAGCTATCACCCTAACACTACCATGACCTCACTCTCATGTCACCATACATTACAGGCAGCTCCATCACGACCTTGTAAGCTTATTGTCACCTACTAGCTACCCTTGTTTACCAAGTAAACCACCTCATCACTTCTAGTCCATTCGCTCCCTTACACCTCTCTAAGCTACACTCCTAGCCTTCCTTACTCACCATTTACAGCCCTAGATCCCCCCTCCAAGAATACTTAGCCACCAAGTTAGGAAACTTAGGCACTAAGTCCTTTCTTGCCTATATAAAGCCAAACCAAACACACACTCTCAATTCGTCCATTAAACTCTCAACCAAGCTTAAAACCAGTTTTAGCCAAGCCAAGGAAGAAGTAAAAGGTCTCTAGATCAGATTAGAAGCCAAGAAGAACAAAGGAAATAGCCTTAGAACTCGTCACCAAGTCGTATGAACCCAAAAACCCTCCTTTTTGACATGTTTTCAAGATTGTAAGTCCTCTCCTTGTTCCATAAGCTCATAATCTATTTTAAATCTTTCATAAGCTCTATAAGATCCTATATAAACTTTTGTTTGATCGTTTGAATCACAAACCCATGCCTTTTTGGTTTTCCTAAACCATATGCACCCATTTTGTGTTTTTAAGCTCATACGCCCTTTCCATAAGCTATAGGATTGTAAACTATACTTATTTTAGCTTATTCTAATAAGCCATAACCTGCAAAACTCTTTTGGATTTCAAAATATCAAAATTATGAATATTGGACTTAATTTGCAAATGTTTTCATGCAAAGGGGTATATATCGTACCTTTCTAAAATTTATAACTAGAGGGGCTGAAAATGTCATTTTCATAAAGTTATAACTATAAGGAACTATCTTGGCAAGTTTCAAAGTTAAAGGTCAAAATTATATATACAATATATATAAAGGACTAAACTTGTAAAAGTTTATAAACCAAGTGTATATATTGCCATTTTTTTATTCTTAAAAATATAAAATATAATATTTATATATA
>BQNB010107683.1:0-23117 GCA_026074375.1 Tanacetum coccineum | reverse complement strand
GAAGGCTACGCTGAATGATATGTTAAATAATCAGTTTCGAAATGATGAAGAGTAAGCCTACCATTTAGAACAAGCAACAAACTTTATGGAGAATTATATAGTTTGGGAAAGCAGACAAAAGGACATAAGACGATCAATACCAAAGCCTCTCGTTTTCTATAGACCACAAAGGAATCCAAATGAACCTCCAACGTATTTGTACAACAAAGATCTATTCTTTCTAAAGAATGGAAATACTAAGGAGAAGAAGTATATTCTTTCACTCCACAAGATACACGCATAACTATTTCCAGAAGCTGACGTGGAAGAAAAGATGAATCATTGGGTTCGTAAAGAATTCAAGAATTTTAATGAAGACGCACGACTGTCAATTCAACATTGGAAAGATTCATGGCATAAGAGAGTATACAAGCAAAATCAAAGAAAAGACAGAGACAATTCAGAAGACTATTTCTCTAATCATAAGATTACAGAAGTTATCAGAATTACCACTGATCAACTATATGGTTTGGACTTCATGGAACAAATAATTATGATGAGAGAAAATGATAAGCCATATAGTTTTTCTGAAGCTGACTTCAAGTACCCAAATAAAAATGATATCGAAGACTTGTATTATCTCTGCCAAAACAAGAAGGTCAACTATCGTGAAACCAAGTTGATAAATTCATTAATAACGTTCATCAGAAGTCGTGTGATCTGGGAGAGAGTTTATGATTTCCAGTTAGGAATAGAGAGTTATCAAATTAAGGTCAATTTAATTGCAACAACATTGACATTTCCTGGCATTAAAGCACATGAATCGTACTCTACTAGTCTACAATGCCAACATAATTGGGTTGATTTTCTTTAAACCAACAAAGATGAGAAGTGGGTTATGTATTTGGTAGAGATTTATCAAGTTTTATGATGCTACGCTGGAAAAAGTCTTAAATGAAGTAAAGCTAAGGATCTTTCAAAATCAGTTCTGGAAGACATCACCTTGGCTAGGTGAACTAGATCTTGACATAATGAGAGCATTCAAAAGAGAAATATCCAAGCGTCTAAGTCACCGACAACAAATGATAAGGTGAGAATCTTTTGTGAATGGAAGACCAATTCTGCCGATGATGAAGCATTTGTAATAATCAACCTTTAGGGGGAGATTGTTAGGTTCAAGAAAAGTGTTTATTATTAAACGGATTGGTCTTTGTATAGTCTTTATATAGTTTTGTTTAGTTTATAGTTTTATTAGTAATTATAATGTAATAAAGTCTATCTTGGTCAAAGTTAAGTAAAGTTGACCAAGGTTTGACTAAAGATAGGAAAATAGAATAGGAACATCAATAAGTATAAATACCCATCTAGGAGGGGTATTTATACAAGTCTTTAGATTTTGTAAAATCACTTCTCCCTCCCATTTCTATTTTCCCTTTGGAATGAAAACTTTGAAAATAATGAAAAATACTCTCTAGTTCCTCTCCTTTATTCTATAGCTTTCATATGATATCTTCTCTGCAAACATGACATATAACAACGACTAAAGTTTGACTCCCAGTGGCCTTATCTATTCCTTTTGGCTTAAAGCGTCAGCTACGATATTTGCCCCTTTCCAGGGTGATAACGAATCTACACCCATGATGGCATCATAAATACTAGGTTTTACGGTATTACGTCGGCGTTGAACGGGTAATTTGGTAATTTCCTTGATGGCGACCAAACTCGTTGGTGGATCGTCCTAGGGTGACTAGTGATGCGTCTCGACTTTTCGGCATAGGATTTGGTGTAGGATGATGTCGACTTTATGTAGTAAGGTGGTGTAAAGGTCTACTTAGTTACTATGATTACTAATTTAGTTTCCCGTGACAAACACGTTTTATGGATATGCAAACAAAATTTGTGCTTTTCGGGGATATAAGTAGAAAATTAATTTTGACAAAAGTTTTAAGGTCACTACTACCAGCATGGCATGGTTCTTCCTGAATTAGACATAGGTGATCAGGCTATGTATAATTGAGGACTAACGATGCAATGCTTATTTTCGTCAAATTAACGTTATGTATATGATAGTATCAAAATGATTTTATAGTGTGTCAAAATAATTCACAAGATGGAAACAAGGTAGTTTATAGGATGACAACAAAATTATTTTCGAGATAACCGTAAGATGGTTTATAAGACGATAGTTAAATAGTTCATGGGGTGATAGTAAAATAATTTATGTGATGCAAACAAAATAGTTTCATAAAATAAAAACAAAATGTTTCATACGGTGATAGTAACGTGGTTTTTGAGATGATTGCAAGGTAGTAGATAAGATGTCAAGAAAATAGTTTAAGTTGATAGAAGGATAGTTTGTAGAATGATTGTAATTTAGTTTATAGAATAATAGCGAAATAGTTTATAAGTGATATCAAAATGGTTTATAAGGTGAATGGTAAAATAGTTTACATGATGATAATAGGATAGGTTATCAGGTAATAGCAAAATGGTTTATATGATGGTGGGAAAATAGTTTATAAGATGGCAGTTTACTAGATTATGGTAGAATAGTTTATTACAATAGTGAAATAGATTTTAAAACGATAGTGAAATAGTTTATTAACCGAATGTAAGATAATTTACTAATGATAGTAAGATAGTTTATTAACGATAGTAGAAATAGTTTGTAAGGCGATTGTAGAATAGTTTATAAAATGTTAGTTCATTTGACGATAGTTAGATAATTATTAATGATTAGTAAAATCGTTTATCGTGTGGTAGTGAAATGGTTTATAAAGTAGTTATAAAGATGTTTAAAGGGCTATAATAGTTTAAGGAGTGGCTTGCATAAATAAATAGAGGATTAAAGTAAAATCGACGAAGTTTTTACAACACATATTTGATAGATAATTTAAATCATCCACATAGCATAACGAAAATTTAAAAGTGAGTACAACACAAATTCCTATAGGAAATAGAGTCTAAGAAAATTCCAACTTAGGTTTTACTAGGTAATACATGAAGGTCTCTCCTTAAGCATTAACCTCAATAGCATTATTAACTCGTTGGGCTACAATATGCTCACTCTTCGCGGAACTCATTCTTTGTCTTATCGTCGGTATTATCTTTAAAATCGAACGGAGTAAAAGAAAATAAAACAAGTCGGATTCTAAAAGTCGTGATCCAAAGATGAAATGTTACGAGGTGACGGGTTATAGTCGTGTTCGAATTAATTGGCATGTTTCTAGGCGGCGGTCACAAGATGGTGTAGGTGTTTTGTTAGTATGAGGTGGGTGTTCAACTCAGAGACGAATGATAAGGTAACTAGTGGGATCGGCAGACTATGACAAGTTTCAATGTTATGTAAAACGGAATTATATAAAGTCATGAAAAGTTTTAAAGATCATCGTATTACTCACAATGTCTTAGAAAAGTTCTAGTATTTAGATAAATAACCTTTATATAAATCAAGTGTAAAATGTGTGTAAGGCAAAAGCAAATGCACGTATAATGCAAAGGGGTAAAATGTACGTAAGGGAGAGCAAACGCAAGTATGAGTCATGTAAGCAAGTAGTGTGTATGCACATGAAAAGTTTTATGTGATGCAATGTTTATGAAAACGGTTATAGTCCAGGTAAAATATGCATTCTGGTTCTCTATAACCTTGGCTCTAGATACCAATCTGTAACACTCCCAAAATATGTCGCAGCGAAAAGGTAACCGAGGGAGTTACTTCATAATATAATAGCCCAAGATATAAGAGAACGACCTCTAAATGAGTCGTTTAAAAGATAACATCGTTGTTTTATTGAAATAAATAAGTTCAAACAAGTTGTCCCAAGTTTGCATCAAATTAAATTCATAGTTTAAAAGTACAACGAGGAAAGTAGTGTATGAAAAGTCCATAAAATGTAGTCTTGTATGAATGAAGACCCAATGCACTCCAAATACTTCATAATGTCAACATAAAGTTGGTGAGTTCATAGGTTTAAATAAATAATAATTGTGGACCGTAAGATTTAAATTGTATAACAGGTACATATAGTGCCAAATAAGATTGTAATTTGATTGCACTAAGCTCATGGCACCGAAACGATTGTATAAACATAATCTTTGCCCGTTGGAAAGGTCCAACCCGAGACCCTCCGGATTTCGATATGGTATACGCCTGTTGGCCTTGTAGGGGACCAAACCTGGACGGGGATGTCAATCCCAATAGATCTATTTATAATACACGCGCTTACACAAGGTAATTAACAGTTCGTGATGATGGGCGTTGGGGGTTGTTGGTACTTAGGCGCATCAATAATCATTGTAAAAATTGTAAAGTATTGTACTTGCGTCCTATTGTAAAAAACAAGCAATGTATCCCACCCCGAGATTTGTAAAGTAATTGTAAAATAAGTGAAAGCGATGCTATAAACTCACCTCAAGTAAAATGTATTGATTTTAAGAAAATCAACAAAGGAAATCGTCACAATATGTCCGGCACGCAACCTATTTATTTATAGGTTGATTTAGAATAATGCACGCGAAAATAATGAAACGATGTATTTTATAACGTTATATCACCACCTAATAATTTGTGTTTTAGTTTTATAAGTCAAAATAATGTTTACGTCAAGTTCGCCATTTAATATATAAGTATACACATTTGTAGTATTTTCTAATAGCCAAAAATTAATTATAGTCTATCTCGCTCAATTCATTACTTTTATTATTTTCACAACGTCAATTTATTTATAGTCTAATTAGTTTATAAATTAATATTTATAAAGTTTACGACGCGTATAAATATTGTATAAGTGTTACTACAATATTTTCTAAGGTTTTTATAGCTCAAACGGGCCCGAAAACACTCGAAAACCCCAATTAAAAATCCTAACAGCTTTATATTTACTAAAAAATGTGTGCAGGAAATTTATTAACTTTTTTGATTGACGGAGTGTAACTCCTTCGTTATATACATTCATGACAAAAGAAATGTTTTGTATTTTAGCGAAAAATTATTCTTGACAAGTTTTCTTTTATACACTTTAGCCGATTCGCACCCGAAAGGGGTCAAAACCTCAATTTAAAATCTGATCAGAATGTTCATAGTTTTGTAAAAGCTATCAAAAGTATTTAAGTTTCGCCAAACTTTAAACGGTCATAACTTCTTCGTTTTAAGTCCGATTATTATGTTCTTTCTATCAACGGAATCGTATTTAAGTGTACTAAGATATTTTTAAGGTCTTGGTTTGTCAAAACATTTTTAACACGCCACTTACACGCGGGCTGTTTTGGCAGCTTATATATTATGTCGGATCATATCCGAAAATTACCACAACTTTCCCAAGGGCCTAATCTAACATATCTTCATTTACTACTATATCAAACAACAAATCCAATCTATCTTAATCTCATCCAACACTTCAACAATATAAATTAAAATACTATGGACATGAATTTAAATATAAAATTAACTAAGCTAGTTTATAAATTATCAATTTAAACAACAACCCATCCAATTTAGCAAGTAACTTGTAATATGTCAAAATAAATATTTTTAAGTGTATGATTATGTGTATAATTTATTTAACACTTTTTTACAAGTATATATATATATATATATATATATATATATATATATATATATATATATATATATATATAAAAAATTTACTATATATTTATATATACTAATAGAGTAAGGATTATACGAGAAATATTAGTTAAATAAGGATATAATAAGAAGTGATTACATTTTCATTAGATTAAGGGAAAATCCAAAATACCCTATTTTTCAAACCCTCACTTACAAAATACCCAATTTTTACCCAAATGCCAAAATACCCATTAAAAATCGCAAATTTCGTTAACATTTGCGATATTGAGAAAAAAATGGCAAAATTTCTAATTTTTGCGAAAAAAAATGACTATTTGCGATTTTTTTTAAAAAAATCTACTTTTTGCGATATTTTTAAAAAAAATCGCAAAAGTTAGATTTTTTGTTAAAAAATCGCAAATTTGCGATATTTTTTGTAAAAATCGCAAAATTTGCGATATTTTATAAAAAAATCGCAAAAAAAAATTATTAAAAATCGCAGTTTTTCGAATTTTTATTTACATCTTGCGATTTTTTTAAAACACTATAACCAAAACACACACATTTTTCGCAAAACACACACACACACACTTGCGAAATTTACAGCCACCCACCTGCGATTTTTTTTCGTAAATTTTGCGATTTTTTAACAGCCACCCCGCAAATCATGGATGAAGAAGCAGCCCCGGTACGTTTTATTCATACCAATTCATTTTAATTATCTCTTGAATTATTCATTTTTTCGAATTAGGTTTTTATTTGAATTGGGGGTTTTTGAATTTGTGTGTTTAGTATAGTTGTTGAGGCGAGTTTGGAATGGTGGGTTGAATCGGGGTTGGGTTGTGGTGGTCAGCCACCAACGAACACCATTTTTGTGGTGGTCAGCCACCAACGAACACCCCTTTAGGGGTATCATGTGATAAATGGGTTGTAGAAAAGATAGCGTTTTGATTGCTTTGTTTCAGGCCGTTGCCACCAACGAACACCCCTTTAGAGTATAGGAAAGAGTCTCTCTAAGGCCGTTGCCATCGACTGTGAGATAAACAAATGTGCATTATCAATATGGTTCAATTGACAGCAAACCCACGAAACCCTGCTGGAGTTTCACCATTTGGTAATTTGGGTTTCGAGAGATTAAGCCTTTTTTGCGGGTCATTAGGCATAAACTCACCAACATACGGCCTACATTGATACCCAAAAGCAGAAAAGGAGGCCAAAACATCAAAATATACACAAAATATCGAACAGTTTTCTATTGAAATAAAAGACGATTCACCTGAAACTTGATTTCTCACTTCTCAGTGGCACTGCCACATCAAAAAAAGTCTAAATGGTATATAATGGGAACATCATCTAGAACTTCCCTGTTTTGACATGGTAACTTGTATAGATTGCATTAAATTAGAAAGCTAAATAAATGTTTTCTATGGAAATAAAAGACGATTCACCTGAAACTAATCATTATAATTTTCTTTCAAGTAATATAGTTTGTGTAATCAAAGTTAAATACTTAATGTACTGATTGTTTCATTATGAACTATATATGCTAACACTTTTTTTTCTGTTGCAGCCACCGACTGTAACGATTAAGGCCAAAATTGAGGTTGTTAAGGAGATACGTGAAGCTCTCACTCCTACCCAAGTTAAAATATTCGAGGAAACATGTTTTGGACATTGGCTCGGCGTTGGCCTAAAAAAGAATAGCCAACTTTTTGATTTCATTTAACCCTACTTACTTGTATGGTCGATGGCAAAGCAAACGAGCTCTCATTTCTGGTATTAGGTAAACGGATTCGCTTTAGACGCCAAGAGTTTTGTTTAGTAACCGGTTTACGTTTTGGTTCCAATATGTATATGAAAAAGTGGGTGAAGAACTTGACTGACAACCCATTTAGGAATAGGATTTTCCCTCATATTAAAGCAAACGTTTCGGTTAAATTAAGCGATATTATTGATATTTTTGATAAGATGCGTAAGCGTACGCTTGTTTTGGAAGACAATGATGCAGTGAGGATATGTCTTTTGGTGTTGTTACAACAAGGATTCTTGGGCCACCAATTGTCACACAATGTTTCTGATGATATGTTGAAGTTGGTTGAGCATTTATCAAATTGTTGGAATATTTTTCCATGGGGGTCGTATATTTGGGAATATACATATTCCTGCAGATAAAGATGCTTTACATAGACGCAAGTTGCTTCTGTGCAAGCGCTAGAGAAAGGGGAAAAAAATCCAATACACGATGAAAAAAACTGATTTGTTTGGGCTTTTATGGTAATTTTTACTAGTTTAATTTGTTATACATGTTTTATTTTTTTTATGTTGTTTTTACTATTTTATAGATATGGATATTGGAGGCCATCCCAGCTACACATCGTTATGTCCACAAACAGACGACGGAGAAAATTCCGAGGGCTTTGGCTTGGGAGTCGACACAACCGTTTACTTGGTTGAGATGTTGTACTTTGTTTGTTGGTGATCAGTTAGCCCCACCATTGGAAACCCTTACACCTACTAAAGCCGAGAGCGAGACTGATTGGTGGAAGGCCTCTTTGGAGTATTTTGAAGGTAAACATGTTTACAATATATAACAATAGGAATAGTAGTTTACACAATATGTAAAATAAAATAGCAAAGTTTACAATATATAATGGTCGTAGTAGTAGTAGTTTTATGTAGAAATAGTTTCAATTTTTATATAATAGTAGTTAAACACTTAAATCATAAAAAATTTAACAACTTTATATAGAACAAGTAAAGACAGATTGTTTGTAAGATGCGTTTTTTTGACCAAACATAAATATGCTTTTGAAGGTAAACATGTTCAAAGTGAGGTAGTAAGTGAGCAACTCGACATTGAAAAAGACGGCATAAGTGAGAAGAAAAGGAAGAGAAGTTCATCAGAATCATCATTGCAAGACCCTACGTATGACCAGTTGATGACGACAGTTACTAAATTGGAGGGCACTGTTGCTACTCTCACTGAGACCGTTTCGACTTTACATGGTACTATTGGTACTTTAGAGTCTCGATTGCTTACGTTGGAGGTATGTTATTTGTAAAGCCTAGTTCATTAGTAATATATTATTTTCTTATTGAAATTTTTTGTTGATGGAGGATTTATGTTGAAATGTTTTGTTGAAAATATATGTTTTTATTAATAATTGGTTATTTTATGATTTGTAGGGCGATGCACGTGTTAGTACTCTCACTCAGACCGTGTCTAGTTTACAGGGTACTATTAATACTTTAGAGTCTCGATTGCTTGCATTGGAGGTATGTTATTTGTATATGATTTTGATTATTTAGTTTGAACGTCTTGCTTTTAAGTTTGATATTTTTTTTTGTTATTATATGATTTGTAGGGTGATGAACGTGACTTTGGAGTCGTGTCGGATGGAGACATAGCAGCTTACATGTCACCGGGACCGTCATACACATCACCGGCCTCGACTGCACAGAAATCTCTCCCGTTGGCTAACCGGCGTAAATTACGTGTCAGACGCACTCCATTGAAGCTTAAGTCACCGATGAGATGTTATTCACGTAAGATGCGTTGCACCATACCACCACCAGCATCCACTACCATGCCCCCGGTTGCGACCATTTCGGTACCCATGACGACTACGAAGGTATATATCACTAAACAATTTGTTTAATTGTTGACTGAATTTAATATATAATGATGGTCTTTAACTTGTATTTTATTGTTTTCTTATATAACGAAAGGTGTTGAAAGATACCAAAGATGCGGCCAAAGATGTGGCCAAAGATGCGGCCAAAGATACACATTTAGATGCCGTTACGACCATATCGGTACCCATGACGACTACCGAGGTATATAGTCGTGACTGAATTTAATATATAATGATGCTTCAGACCGAGGTATATATCACTAAACTACTTGTAATATATTGTTTTCTTATATAACAAAAGAAGTTTAAGGATACCATACATATAGATGCTTCAGATGCAGCAGCCCAAGAGACTTTTTGCACAGAAGATGAATTGCAATTTATAGGAATGGAGAAAGGTGACAAGCCAAACTACGTTTTGCCAGATTTGAGTAAGATTAAAAGGAAAAAATAACCCATTTATAGTACATTTGAGAAGAAGAAGACAGACTGTTACCTTGATTGCTTTCCTAAAGGCATGATATGTGACCCTAGCTTTTGGGATGTTCTTTACCCGGGAGGCGAAAAGGCTGAGTACCTAGAAGAAGGGAATCTTGATGGATTGGTAAGTATACTTTTCGATTCTTAAAAAGCAATTACAATAGTATATACAAGTGTTTATTTTTGTATTATTTCAACAGCACATCAATGCCTTTATCGAGCTTATGATGAGAAAGATGCCTCATAATGCATAGTGGACTCTTGGGCTTAGCGAGCTAGTGGCGTTTCATATTGATAGCGGTATGAGATTGAGTATGGTATCGGTTGTGGATGCGCTTCGAGCAACCATAGATGGAACCAATCCGAGGTATCCATCATGGCACAAAATCTCACAAGTAAGTTATAATTTTAATATTTGAGTTGTTTTAAGCAGTTTTAGTTCTTTTAGGCAGATTTTTGCCGAATTTTTTATTTTTAAGCATTTTTTAGTTTTTTTAAGCGGTTTTGAGCAGAATTTTAGCTGATTTAAGTAGTTAAGCAGTTTTTTGTTGTTTTAATCAGATTTGAGGAGATATATATAGCTGATTTTAGGTGTTTTTAGTTCTTTTTAGAAGATTTTAGCAGATTATAGTTGATTTTAGGTGTTTTTAGTTTTTTTTAGTTTTTTTGAGCAGATATTAGCTAACTTAAGCAGTTAAGCAGATTTGAGCAGATGTAAGGATTTTTTAAGCAGTTAAGCAGATTTGAGCAGATTTGAGCAGTTTTAAGCATAGTTTTGAGCAGTTTTTTTTTCCCCCTTTTTAGGTGTTTCCCTTTAATCTATTTATTGTTGTTTTTTGCAGGTTTTCCCCCCCATAAATATCAATAACAAACATTGGGTTGCTGCATCATGGAATCTTGATGACTATGTTTTGACAGTTTATGACAGTCTTGAGAGTCCCGAAAATTACAAAAAAATTATAGACTTATTAAAGATATGGAAAGATTTCATAAAAAAAATTTGGAAAATATAGATTGGTTTGAAAATACAAAACGTGATCCGAAATTCTTTAAGATCTCGCTAAGATATATGAACGACATGCCGAAACAGAGTTCTGTGTATGGTACACTAGATTGTGGTGTCATGACATGTAAGTTTATTGAGATGCTTACGAAGGGGAAAACTATCAACATTAAAAGTTTTGGTGATAAGTGGGATTGAAATATCAAGAGTATAGAGCTAAAATGGCGTTAATGTTGTATGAAACTAGGTGTGAGCGACCTGTGTAGAACCATTTCTTAATGTTTTTGTATTTTTAAATGTTGAATAGAAATGAAATTACGACTCTTTTGTGATGAAATTATGACTGTATCGAAACGTTCTCTTGATGTGTTAGAACGCTTCACACTTGATGTTGGCGAAAAAAACTTAAACATAGTTCAATAACACTAATAAGAAATAACATAGTTCAATAACAATACAATACAACACTAATGAGAAATAACATACTTCAATAACAATACAACACGTTACTCACACAAGTATCATATTTCTTCAGCCCAATAAGATTCCCTTGATGTGCTAGCACCAGAACCTGAATTCACAGCTGATGTATCCTTGTGGAAAACCTTAACTATGTTTTTCAATGTAATGTTAAGATAATGGCCTGACGATTTAGGGGAAAACACTAAAACATTATGAAATATCAAAATCGCTCCTACGCTAATAGCCTTTCCATAAACCTCGTCATTAAGGACTTTGTAATGAATTGTACCAGAAATGATACCCGAAAGATCTTTTAGTGTTACTGTTAAGTTACCCTACATATTCGGGGTACAAGACTTGATTACTGCCACAACCTTTTCAAGTTTCCCATTCTTGATAAAGGTTTTCATATCGCCAAAACAACCAGTTGCGATACTCCCTTCAGCTGCTAGATACTGAACCTTGCTAAGCCACGGGCCACGCGTAAAATGATCATCCTCACTCGCTTCCTCAGTTATTTTCCTAACGTAGTCGACATTTCACCATTATGACCACCTTTCCTAATCTCTGATGTTTTATGGAGTTTTGCCAATTAAAGAATGCCAATAGGACCGGGTATTATCCTAACCGCATTGTCATCACCAAATGGATGAGTGTTTTGTTGAGACATTTTGTCAATTAAAATGGTATCGTAAAGAGTATAAATGTGGAGTTGTATGCATCAGTTAAGGGGTATATATAAGTTAGAAAAATATCTATCTTATCTTGCAAAAAATCTGGCAAAAATCTTATCTCGAAAATAATGAAATTTCGCAAATATCTTATCTCTGAATAAAGTTGTACTTTGTGGCAGGTGTAATCTAGCAAAAATCTTATCTCGCAAATAATGAAATTTTGCAAATATATTATCTCTGAATAAAGTTGTACTTTGTGGCAGGTGTAATCTAGCAAAAATCTTATCTCGCAATAAATAAAATTTCGCAAATATCTTATCTCTGAATAAAGTTGTACTTTATGGCAGGTGTAATCTAACAAAAATCTTATCTTTGAAAAAATATAAGAGTATGTCACCTATTTCCTAAACATTCATTATGGATTTACCCAAGTTTTACTGTATCCGAGAGTATGGTACACCATCATACATTAGAAATACTTATGGTATATTTTGCTACATTATATTAATACTTATATTCTAAAAATACTTTGACCAATAAATCTTGTTTCTATAATGCACAAATGAATTTCCGTACCTGTTTTCAATAGTATTACACCATGAAGGACGTTTCTCTGGTTTTCCAATAAGGAAATACTTACATGAAAAGATACATGAAGTAGACAGTAGACTTTTTAAACATGATTTTAGCAGGGAAGACATGTATAACATTATGAAGAAAATAAGTGATGCTACTAGAGTTGTTGAGAATATCGAGTCAAATGATTATTTCTGCTATTTCCAAAAACCTAATTGTGATTTAAATGTTGGACTACAACAACTATGGACAGAAGAAGATTACATGGATCTATACATGTATATTAGGCACGACAAGACACAATTCCTTCACATATACATTGTAAAAGAGGAGATAAACGAAGAGTGTGAGGCTTGTAGAGCTAGTTCAAGTGCCGAATCGGAAAGTATTGTAATAATTTAATAACAATTATCATTGTCAATAATGTAATGTAATTTGTGAAAAAAATCAAAAATGTTTGATATTTCTAAAAAATATCAAAAATTTTCAATATTTCTTGATGTGTTAGAACCTGACTTCACACTTGATGTTGGCGAAATTTTTTAATAAAAAACAACATAGCTCAATAAAAATAATAAGATATAACATAGTTCAATAACACTAATAAGAAATAACATAGTTGTTTAACAATACAATACGTTACTCACACAATTATCATATTTCTTCATTCCAACTAGAACCTGACTTCACACTTGATATTGTCGGAATAAAAATCTATGATGGCACCACTAATGAGAAATCATGACGGTTATATCCACCTTTAAAACACTATGTACATGATTTTGGTGTAATTTGTTCGCCCTTGGATCTAAAGCGATCACGGTTACGCGGCCTTCCTGGTTGACGTTTGTCCATTACAGGTGGAAGGACAGTTATAAGACCATCTGGTTGGTCCCATTCTGAAGGATGCCCAACATCATATATAACCTCGTTGTATGAAGCCCTCCAAACATTAGTCTTGAAACATGAAAATGCAAATTGATTTGCACTTGATTGGCGCAAGTGTCGCATAACAGCAATAAGATGCTTACAAGGTATACCCGATAATTGCCATTGTCCATAGCTACATGTCCTAGTATTCAGATCAACTGTCGCATTTTTGTAATAATCAACAACATTGTAAGGTAGTTTACAGTGGGTCTCACAGTCCATGAGGCGGATTTTGTAATTCTTTGAGCTAATCTGGCCTCCGCCCAAGGTGTTAATTCATGTTTATGCTCATCTACACATGGTTTAATATATGCGAGTAAAATATAAAAAAACATAACTAAGCATAGTTTGGTATATGTTTACCTGCTGATTGTCGATGTTCAAAGTACCAATGCTACAAAGATTTTATGAACCAATCAATCATCATACAAATCGGAAGTTTTCGCGAATGTCAAGACAATGAGTTCACTGATTTCGCACTATTGGAGGTCATGTAATTATATCGCATACCGGGGAAGTGAACTCTTGCCCACTTTTCAAGACCAATCATATCAAGTTTATTAGCGGCACTAGGAAACCAATTACGTAAAGTACTAAAACGTTCTTCAAAGTCTGAAATCCGATATGCTTTACATGCTTTCCAAAATAGCTCTTCCTTACTTATAAATCGAGGACACTTTTCAAGTAAGTTCATCAACAAATGGCGACAACAACGACCATGAAATGCATTTGGAAATACATTCTTAATGGCCGAAGCAATGGATACAGCTCCATCAGATATGATCGTTAAGTGATCTTTCTTGCCAATTATACATTCTTTAAGTTTCGTCAAAAACCAATCCCAAGATTTAAATGTCTCAGACTTTCCCACTTCGTATGCAAGTGGTAGAATCTGATTATTACCATACATCGCAACTGCTAGATACATTGTACCCAAAAATTTACCTTTAAGATGTGCACCATCTATTATAATCAATGGTCGCATATGTGACACAAATGTACGTATCTACGTAAAAAAATATTTCGATAATTAGAATAATAAATAGATAGCATGAATAATACATTTATTAGTTCGTAAAAATAGTACTTACCTCAGCACCGATGACAAGAAAAAAAAAATCTCAAATCTGTCTGCGTCGTCAGTTTTATATGTGTAATAGTCCCTTGGTTTTTTAGTTTTAAATTGTGGCAATACAAAGGGAGTTTGGCAAATGACTCCTCAGGAGTCCCTCTCAACAATTGCAAAGCATAACATTTAGCTCGCCAAGCTTGAGAATATGAAATATCAATTTTGAACCTAGCTTTCATATATGTCATTATCTCTTTCCCTTTATATATCATGCGACTCTCAAATATCTCCTCTTTCAATATATGACCAAGTACTTTTGGGGAAGCATTACGATGATGTGGGTCAATTTGAGTTTTAATGCATGTATGATGGTCGAGAAAAGTTGTTACATAAATTTTTTTATAGTCTTTGGGTATATATGCTCAAAAAATCCACCCACATGTGAAAATCCTATGTATGTGCCTGGATTTCCTGGGTATCCTATGCAGGATCCTCAAAGTGATTCAGCTAATCGTAAACTAAAACAGGTTGTTGGTTCACCAAAAAACAAAAAGCCTAACGAAAGGGATTTACTAGATGATGAAAAATTACGGCCTTTCGGAGAAAAGATAATGGGTAGTGTTTTTGGTAAAGTAAAAAGATTATCTGGCGAGGATGAGAGTAGTGAATCTGATGAGGATGCGGAAACAACACCCGTTGCGAACAAGAATTTTAAGGAGGATAAATTTTGGAATATGCCTCCCCTACTCAAAACACCAGTCCTAGATATGAAGAAAAAAGGTATGTGTTCTGGAACATCTAGTCTTGTTCGTTTACATGAAACTTTTGATAGTAAAGAACAAATAAAAATTGTTTTGGGTAGAAAAGCTCTTGAAGAGGGATTTCAAATTAGATACCCAAGATCGGACCCTCACAGGGTATATGCAAAATGTATTGTTGTCACATGTGGGTGGATTTTTCGAACATATATACCCAAGATCAGACCCTCAAAAGGTATATGCAAAATGTATTGTTGACACATACCTCTACAATATTATTATCCGAATTGTAAGTTACCATAAAACGACTATTAGCATCGATTTCTAGCCTCTCGGATACCGCTTCTAGTAAACATGAATATGATGACAACAATGGTAAAATTAGTGTACGTTTTACACAATTTAAAGGCATATACTCCAACGCACCATCTACTCTTTCCCATGCACCTCCTTTACACACACGTATTTTGACGGTTTCTTTGACGGATTCCATGGCAATTTGAGGTTTTTGTGAATTTTTTTTGAGTTTTTTAGTGAAAAACACGGAATTAAGCAAGAAATAACAATATAACACGCTTTATCCAAAATCTGCAAGAAAATCTCGCAAAAAACAGAAAATCTCGCAAGTTTTATCCACAAGTTTGCGATATTTCAAAAAATACGAATTTTCGGAAAAATATCGCAAATTTTTGATATTTTTATCTAAAATTTGCGATATTTCTAAAAAAAATCGCAATTTGAAGATAAAAAAATCTAAAATTTGCGATTTTTAATCAAATTTGCGATTTATTTTAAATTTTGCGATTTTCTATAAAATTTGCGATTTTTTTATAAAATATCGCAAATTTTGCGATATTTTTCAGAATTATCGAAAATTTGCGATATTTCTTAAAAAAATCGCAAATTAAAGATAAAAAAATATAAAATTTGCGATTTATTTTAAATTTTGCGATTTTTTTATAAAATATCGCAAATTTTGCGATATTTTCTAAAATTATCGCAAATTTTTCGATTTTTTTCTCAATTTCGCAAAAGTGACGAATTTTGCGATTTTTATGGGTATTTTGGCATTTTGGCTAAAAAGTTGGGTATTTTGTGAAGTGAGGTTGTAAAATTGGGTATTTTTGTGATTTTCCCTTATATTAAACACGAAGATTGTCATCCCGAGGCAGAGTTAATGCATTGAATGTGTACCCGTCCGGTCCGACCCGGGTTATAATAAAATTTATTATGTTTCATTAAGAAAGTCACACCCCAATCTCTCCCACCGCTCTTCTCTAATTCACACACAATACAGTGTTAACGTCATCTTTACGGTTTCAATATGTTTTGGTTGGTAACGAAAGTTGATGATGGTTTAAAAAAGATCAACAGATCCTCAAATGAATATGGAGAAGAAGAATTATGCCAACACTCATAGTTGCATGTAAGTTATTTTATCTTAATCATTTATATTAAATCTACATACCGTAACCTTCAATTAAGATTCAGTTACCGCAACTAAATTTATTCATAATTTGGAATAGGGTTTTTGTTGATTTTTTTTAGATTAGGGTTATGTTTTAAAATTAGGGGTTTATAGTGGGTGTTCGGATTGGCTTATTTTACCATCTTATGATGCTATTTAATTTTTAGAAATAGGTTTTGTTTCATTTGAATGATGTATTTAGACCTCCTTTTTGTTATCTATTAGCAAGTCGCACCAAGAGGAGGAAGAACTGAGATGGTTTGCTTAAATGGAGTATTGCTGATTCCTATGGCACTGCTAAATCCAGAAACTTAAGGTATCACCCCTTTTATTATTAATTGTAAATATTGTTTTTTATGGCATCCCTTCTGCATATCAAAACACGTAACTACATACGTGTCATTTCCTCCGTCACTTCTTCCACACACTCTCTTATTCAGTTATACCACCTCAAAAAACACACTGCCAACAAACACACACACACACAATTAGAGATAAACCACCAGCGGCGAGGTGCTCGGATCTATTTTTTTGGGAAAAAACACACACACACACAATTAGAGATAAACCACAAGCGGCGAGGTGATCGGATCTTTTTTTGGGCAAAATTAGAGATGAAAGATGCGAGGTCAGTTTTACTGAAGTCTGACTTTACTGTTTATCATATGGTATAGGAAGTTGCTGAAAAATGTTTGAAGTACTGTCAAATGATAAAGAATAGGTGGGGGATTAGAGGAGTATGATATTGCAAAGAAATTGATAAACAAGCTCAGTGAGGTTTGGTTATACAATTCATTTTATATAAACAAAACTTTTGGACTCGAATCAACATTTTCATTTTTTTGCTAACAAAGGTTACTATGCAATGCTTTGTATTAGGTTGGAGCTGAAGTTGTAAAGCAGCAGCTTGAATCAAAAAGGGAATTATCTTCAAAAAGTGAAGCTCAAGACAATGGTATAAAGCTTATTGTGGTTGCGATGAGTTGTATATAATATCATTACCTTTCTGATTTAGTTATAGTTGTGGCTTGATGGATTTGTTTTTGTGTGGTCATGTTTTTCTTAATGGGTGTTTGTGAAAATGGTTTTGATTTATCCATTTCTTTCGAATTTTGTTCCTTTGCGTTTTAACCATACATGATTTCCTATGCAGCTTATGAAATGCGTTCAGCTCTTTGGCGGCACTTAAAAAGACGTGTATTCATCGAAAATACGCCTAAAGATGTTGTCGAATCTAACATAGGCGGACAAGCTTCCATCAATGAATCTGCAAATCAAAGACGGTCTACCGACATAGGTAAAAATTGATTACGTCAATCGACTATGTTGAATGCTTATTTCTTACTTGCTATTAATTATGACGTTATGCATTTCTGCGCAGATTTGCATAAAGAGTCAAATAAAAGATTAGGATTGATGTTGTCGAGCTTATTGGACCAGGATTTATAAGGTACCGTCTTCTATTGTTGTGTCTCGGAAACTTATACACTTTAGGGGTGTTTGGCTTGACCTTACCCAAATACTTATTAACATGTGTTTATTACTTGCGGAAGCTAAAAAATAGTTTTTTTGCAAAATCCCTTTGAAATTGACTTTTATAGTAGTCTAACCCAAACACCCCTTTAGGACTTTAATTTATATCAACTGGAAAAATTGCAGATTATAGCTTATAAAACAGTCATTGGTTGAGTAAGTTAGTTTTGACAAGAGTAAAAATTTATGATTTTTTTTTGTTTACATACGTGTTTTAACAAGTCCAGTAAATTATTGGTTTTCATTTATTCAGGATCAATATTAAACTGATAAAACTACACATTCAGACAACCAGTTGCTCACATTTAGGGGGTGCTGAAATGGGTGGGCTTGGGTGTTGAAATGGGTGTCGAAATGGGTGTCTTTGATTACTGAAATTGGGGCTGAAATGGTTGGGGTTTTGTGCTAAGATGGGGGCATAAATGGGCGCGCTTGGGTGCTGAAACAGGGTGGGTAATAGCTAATTGACAAGGTTACATAACACAAGTTGATACCATCTTTCGACTAGAAAGAGTGTAGTTGCTAGAGACTGGCTCTTAAATGTTCTATAATGAATAATATTCAATGAAAGCGTGATTATTAAAATGTTCTATAATATGTAATGATATTACATGTACATAATACTGATAATTTCTCTTTACATGTTGTCAAACATTTTGGAGTTCCTGAGAGACCCTTTGATTTACATGAAGATGGCACGTCGACTGATCTAGAATCAAGGCTGGAGGCATTCCACATCAGCAGGAAGTGGTATGTTGCTTTCCACTTCCCATTTTCTATTACTAAAAGTTGATCCACTCGATTACTCTTCATTTTAACATAGTGCTGCAAATACAGTTTTGCAAAGTTTGTGTTCATGATAAAGCTACCAACCGTTTATTCTAATATGAAATTAGTGGCAATATGGCCATGTTTTTCAAAAGTATCACAACAAGTAAAATATAGTACGGGTCAGACAGAATCATTTCGACCTGCCTACACTTCTATAGTCGCGGTTTCTTAAATTTCATAAAAACTGATACTAATACAGAAGTAAGCACTTCAATTGAAGCATGCCCTTTAGTAATTACAAGCGCTACTTTTATTACTATGCTAATGGGAAAGGGATTTCATTAATGGGTGGGTTGGGTAACACTGCAAGAATATGATATGGGTTAAACACCGTTGTAAAACGGTTTAGGTCGTAAAAGAGTCGGTTCCTAACTTATTTAATAAACCAGCCATGTTCGGGAAAAGTTGTGAACTAAAAATGTTTTATTTTAGGGGGTGTCAATTTGTGTTTTTTGTGTGTTCTACAAATGATGAGTTTCACACACTTATTTTATTTTATGGGTGGTGTTAATGGTGGTGTAGAACGATTTATAGGCTATAAAGATTAGTTTTTATGGTATGATTATTGTGTTAGTTGTAATTCATTAAGTTAGTTATGAATGATTGGATATTTTAGGGATTGCAATCAATTTTTTCACCAAAACTATGGAGCATTTGCAATGCCTTCTTATTGTTGTTCCTTTGCTACTTTTGTCTGGCTGTCTGTTTATTATGATATAATACTCTTTTTGTTATTATTACTTTTTTGTTATTCTGTTCTGCATCCTAAGAAAACTAAATTGTTGCAATGATAAACTAATATTCTGAGTAAAATGATTTAAAAGGTTATATGCTTAGTGAAGACACTTTGTCCCGAAACAACTCTTTTGAATTGTAATAAATTGTGTGTCAAGTATGAATTTTAAATTAGAAACCTTGAAACAAGCCTCTCAAATATCATTACAGAAACTTAACTTCTTAGCAACTCATTGTTCATATCACCAAATTATTTATCAGTAGCTTTTAATGTAGTTTTAAACTAAACGAAGATTGCTATACTTTAATTTTGGTAGGACATATAGTTAGGAATTGGTGTGCACTGACACCTATTTCAATTCTGTGTTAGAGACACGATAACGCAATCTTACCTTTTTTTAGTGGGCTAAGCAAGTAGTTCGACTTTGTACAAATTAGAAATAGGAAAATAGTTGCTACTTCAGCATAAGATATGTGTGGATGTGAACTATATTTCTCAAATATAGATTTTAGTGTCTGATATTAGACTTTTAGTGGTTGTGCTTTTAAGACTTCAGATTGCTAAAAGATCTGACTGAGTTAGAGTCTGAACACATTCGGCCTGAAGTCTACTATTTTGGTAATTAGCAATTACATCAGATGAGTGGGCTGGTCATGTGAAAGGAAGAATCTCTGTTTTGTCATTGAATATTTAATTCCGATATGTATTGTATCCCGTGGTCAGTTACGGAACTGAGCTCATTTTTTGGGGTATGTGTAGTCATTTTACTGTAAAATAGGCACTTAGAAGCTGATTTTAGGCAGATATGCAGTCTTAATAAGCAATCCCAAACACTCCTTTAGGTGTTTTTCACTTTCTAATTTTATGTTCATGTGATGCTTTCCAGAAACGCGGGTCGCGACATTGCCTTGCTTTTACTATCACAGCTTTGTATACAACTCGGGTCGCGACATTGCCATTTGTTACTGTGGATCGACCGAAGAGACAAGATTCAGCATGCGCAAGACATAGACCGAATTCTTATGCGTGTCCAGGACTTTAGAACCTTTTAACGCGACTTCAGTTCTTTTCTTCTAACACAGGGTGTTAGGACTTTACATCTTTTTAATTGCCAACCTCTTCATTGCTTTAAACATCTTACAGTATACCATATACAATGATGCGTGATTTTTCTATATGCTTCTAAACTGTGCTACGCCACATTTGTGCTCGAGTTACATCACATGATATAAACAGTTTGAAAAAGTGATATACATGCTAACTATTTTTAGCTAAATCGACATCCCGCGCTCCGCTGCGAAGCGCGGGTGAAAAACCTTGTTAAAATAATGATGCAACATTTTGTTGCATTTAGCATATTAAAATTTTCTTGGTTGGGTCGTTCCTCTCCAACCCGCCAATCGCCATCCATGCAAATACTATCTTTCAAAGTAATTTTTTGGAAACTACCAACGACCTCCTAGAAAATGTGCTACTTTTATATTTTCAAAGGATAGAGATCCTTTAAAGTTTAAACGAATTTTACTGGTAAAGTTCCCTCATAACATAACAGTGGGGTCTACGAAGGGATTCGGTGTACTTTATTAGTGTGAGGGAACTTTACCGATAAAGTTCGTTTAAACTTTAGAGGATCTCTATCCATTTTGAAAACATAAGAAATTGGACATTTCCTAGCTATCTTACATATAGTACCCAATACATAATTTCAAAATCTTTGCCAACGTATAAAAAGTGAACAAGCCATATATGGAATTACAATGGTTACTCAACAACTTAATTAATTAAGAGCACGATAATGGTTTAGCGATAGAAGTGAATCATATCCACGTCATCATAATTTTATCTAAATTATCTGTAAAAGGAGTAATAAACTAATTTTATCTAAGTTGACATTGTTATCGTCCTTGTGAGGTTATGTATAAAGTCTGAGATTTACATGTTATGTTACGAAAGTTACTAATGAAGTCTGAGATTTACATAGGTAACTCTTTATATTAAAAGAGAAACTAAGATTTAAGTTTGTTTGGATACCAAAGTTAATGTATATAATAAGGAACTAATCTTTACCTTTTGGCCCCATCTTTATCTAATGGATAAGATTAAACCCAAATTTTTTTTCTTCAAATATTAATATCTTCCAAACTGTTAATCGTTAAGCGAAAAAAAATATACCATCACGACGAACATTAAATTATCTTTCTATCAATACCTACTTTGATATACTTTCGACGAATTTTTTTTCTTCGTTTTTTTCACGTTTTTTACATTGTTTTTTTTCTTCATTTTTTCGTATTTGAAACTTGCATGAAATCATATATGATATTAGTGTTAAATCATATATGATATTTAAAATCATATATGCTATTACTGATAAATTACATATTATAAAAAAACATATATGATATTAGTGTTAAATCATATATGATATTTAAGTTTAATGCAATCACATGTAATTCGATACTAGTGTTATATCATATATGATTTTATACGAATATTCAAATTAGTGTTTAATCATATATGATATTTTCATGCAAGTTTCAACAACGAAAAAAAAAACGTGAAAAACGAAAAAAACGAAAAAAAAAAATTTCTTCGAAAGTATATCAATGTAGATATCTATGGAAAAATAATTAAATGCTGGTCGTGATGATATAATTTTTTTCGCTTAATGATTAACGGTTTAAGAGATATTTAAAATTTAAAAAATAGGTGAAATAATAAAATTCTTTTAATCTCAACCATTGATTTCTTTTTAGACGGATGGTGGGGATGAGTCCCTTGGTATCCAAACTTTTTTTGGTATCCAATATAACTCTCCTCGAGAAACTAATGTGTATAATTATATCCAATATTCTCGTAATATTACGTAATAACATATATAGATGAGCACACATTTATAATCATGTAATAATGCTCAACATAGCTAGTGATTAATGCAAATCGTCTTCTTCCTCATGCATGGTGCATATGAATACCCCTTCTTCCTCAACTTTTACAGCATCCAAATAAAAAAGTAAAACCAAATCTTTTTTATATCTACAAGAAACACAATTTCTAGTCATGGGTTTGGTTCTACCTTTTTTCAACATTTTATTCTTGCTCATGTGTCATTCAATCTCTCATACTGGTATATATTACGTTTCTTGCTCTTCATTTTGATTTAATATTAATGTGCTTGTTGTCTAATACACGCCGAATATATATATTTTTTATGATTGTAATCTTTTGTGCGGTTTGTTTACTTTGATTCATAGATGGTGGTGCTGTTGGAGTAAACTATGGATTGGTAGGAGACAACCTCCCTTCTCCAGCCCAAGCCATTAACCTCCTAAAATCCAAAAACGTTAATCGAATTCGTATCTTTAGCCCTGATCATGACGTTCTTAATGCAGTTCAAAACTCCGGATTTTTTTT
>BQNB010107682.1:0-23117 GCA_026074375.1 Tanacetum coccineum | reverse complement strand
ATTATACAAGAAATAAATCCAGAAAAGCCTAATTGTGCCCTAATTGTGATTTTGACCCGTTTACTCATTTTTGCCCATTTTAAACCCGAACCACCTATCAATTCTTGTTATTAATCCTTAATAAAATCCTTACAAACATTAATCCATCATTATTGATCAAATGTACACGAATTACAAGCTAGAAAACTCAATCCGAACCCTAATTGAACCCATATACACCTTTTTCTCATTTTAACCCATTTTAAAGTTCTATATTGCAAACAAGCACCTCAATGACTAAGATCCTTCACCCATAACCAACTTACAAGCACCTCACACAAATATCTAGTCCATTTCTTGGTACAAAAATGAGCCACATCACCTCTTTCTCCTTTCTTTAGTCGCGGCATCACATGGGCAAACCAACACACCATAGCTACTTTATAGCTTAAACAACACATCCTATATCCCCTCCTCATCATCCTCTAGACCTCCTACATGTCCTCTCCTGGTCACATAACTTCCCTTGTCCTCCAAGTCCAATTCGCCTATAAATAGAACCTTAAACACTTCATTTCAAACCATCCCCCACTTCCTCCTCTATAACCCTTACATAGCAGAAATACTTTGCTCTAAGAGATCCTAAGAGGTCTTAAGAAGGCTCAAGTTCATAAAGGAAGCAAAAGAAACCAAGAAACGAAGCCTCGGAGTCATTATTCTAGGCGTACGAAGCTAAAAAGTCTCGATTTCTACCCGTTTCTAAGCTATAAGCTCAAACCAGGTTCTCTAAGCTTATATTATGTATTCATGTCGTCATAATGTTCATATGATCATGATAAAATCATAATATAAAGCTTTGAACTCAAAAACCTATGTGTTTTACCTTTTTGATCCAAAACCGTACACCCGAAACCCTAATTTCATGTTTTTGCTTAATCTATAAGCTAAACTAGTAAACTATTGTTATAATCTATCCCAATAAGCTTAAATAACATTAAAATAAGTGCTTTGATAAGTCATAAAATAAATTGAACTTAAAACCCGCGCATTTTCATTTTAAAACCCTAATATGACCCGTTTTGCTTCCTAGCTTAACGAATCGTTTAGTTAATTTAAACTTTCGTTGTGTTTTAAATCTATATTTTAGTTTATTATAAATTATAAATATCTATTTGAAATGTTTTTTAAAATAAGCTTGCTTGGGCATTTTGGACTTGTTTTGTAAATTATCCATGGGAAGGGGTATATATCGTAACTTTCAGAAAACTTATAGATTAAAAGGACTAAAAGTATCATTTTATTCAAACTTATAACTACAAGGGTCTATTATGTCACTTTTTAAAGTACAAGGTTTACTTGGTATATCTTTTAAATTGGGGACCAAAGTCAATAATTGCAAAAACCTCAAAGGGTTTTTCTGCCACTTTCTTTAAAACTCAAGGGTCTAAAATGTAACATTTTGAAAAAGTATAAAAACACATTTAAAACATTACAAGACATAACTTTAATTAACGCTTGACATGCTTAACATTTCCAGATATTGAATAAAATGCTTAAAACTGCTTATGTTATAACTATTATATCATTCATAACGAGGTGATTTCAAGGAATCTCCTGTCCCGGTTCATATTCATACCACACTACTAGGGAGTTCATAATTAAGGAGTTCAAATTGGTATTACGTTCTTACTGAGTTGTTGGGTTTACGATTTTAAAGTGCCTAGCTTCCTCAAAAAAAATACGTTTACTTAAATAACTTTGATTTATGATGGCTACCGAACGGTGTTATGTTTGTTATGATAATTTTAATATCAAAACCGACATCGATGTAAAATACTTACATATTAAAACAAATTATTGGACTTGACAATATATACCCAAGGTTGCCCATGACGACAAGCAGATTTACTATTTCGATTTCATATACATTGCTATCGATTTCCTTATTACTGTTCAGGTGAGTTCAATAGCCTCGCATTTCAATCTTTTTATAAACCCGCGAGGGAGATACATGCTATAAACATGAAGCAATTATTTCTGTATGCTTTTTCAATTTACTATTGCTCTACAGTAACTGCTTTGCCTTTAAGTCCCCATAATCATGAAACGTTTAATTACTCTCCGTAGAAGCGAGAATGATCGTGAATTGATATATTTGGGTTGTTTAGACTCCCCGTTGGTGTACCCAGTTAAAAGTAACTAACTGCACATCATTAGGAAATAACGTGTGGTATTTTGGCAAAGGCGTACCGCGGGGCTATAACGTCATCCAACTATTGTAACATTCTCAATTTAAGTCATTTTACAAACTCCTTTATTAGTCACTGTTCTTTTTAGTCAGTACGGTTTACTTTTAATTTTGTTTTGAGCTAAATCGCGTAGATAGGTAAATAATCTTTTAATGTAATATGGTCATCAAATAAATTTAGTTTACTTCCACCAAGTACAGAAAAGAAATAATTTCAACGAGGATGATTACTGTACTTTGGTATTTTATTTTTTTGATCATGCAAAAGGGTTCGTTATCGCAATAAAATAATGTGTTGAACACACCCCAGAATACCTAAACTTTCTAGACTCAAAACAATACAAAGCTTTAAAAAAAAACCTTAACACAAAAAATTTAATCTAATTTTGTGCATATAAACCACTAGGGGCCTCGGTTAGGGGTCCAAAACAAACGTAGGAAATCTTTTCTAATGATCACCTTACAAGTAAACCTAGTACTTGTCTAACTCATTACTACTTGTCCTAATGGTCTCCTATTTGTCATTTACACAATTGGTTTAGAACACATTATGCCTACTTGATTTTCTTTGTGCCGCGGATGACTAGGAAACCAACTTACAATTCCATAGATTTGCTAGCTAAAGCCAAATCATAAGATTAGTAAAAAACAATGTGTTTAGTAACTAGGAAAACTCAAAAACCACCTCCTAAGGCACAAATTTTGGTTCGGTGTGGTGGTTCCTGGTTTGTGAAAACCAAGTGAGCTCACTAGCTTTCTATCTCTATAAATATATTACTAAGCTCACTTAACATCATTTCACACACTCGTTATATACTTTCTTCTCTTCATTCGGATCACAAAACAAAATCAATACAATTTTTCCTATTTGGTAACATTTAAGAACACGACACACAGCTAAGGATAAAACAACGAGTGCACAAGGGGGTCTACGAGCCTAAGGGCTGCAAACTTCATGGTCCACTTTCTCAAGCTAAGAGCTATAGGACCCTTATAGTCCCTCACGACACTTTAAACATTCATAGTTTAATTGTCGCTTGATTCTTCTACGACTTGGGTAGGAGACCCATATGGGTTCACGCACTATATATGTATTGTTATACTTGTGTGGTGCAAAGACCAAATTAAAACGCATTTACCAAGATGGATTATGTCAATCTAGGGCTTAAGTGCCCTATTTATATGAAAAACTTAGACTTAGACGTAAACAATATACATTATACACAAATTGGTATGGAAAAACTATACTGTGAACTTTTTGTTAAAACGACATGATGACTCAAAGGAATGTGTAGGCAACCTTATCTAGCTTGTGCTATAGCGAAACCACGAACCCTATGCATGCAAATTAGGCTCACCTTTCGGTTATCTAGCTCAGTTAACCGGTGTCTTAAGAGATTCTTTTGAAAACATAACGGGCCAAATAATGGCTTCGTTAACACACGGCAGGGCCACACTCGGGCCAAACAGGCCCAACTAGTGGTGACCCCTCAGCTTATTAATAAGCATCTATCGACGCTTATTAATGTGGACCTACGAGCTTATTGAAACTTATATATGCCCCTTATCTACCCTTAAAAAATCCGAACCAACACTTTAACATGGACCTTTGGTACTATTTTCAGTAAATGGTTTGTTGGTGACAACATAGCCAATAAGATCCAAAATAAGACTCATCGAGCTTATCAATAAGCAAACAGCTTAAGCAACTTAAATAAGTTAACGATTGCATTTGGTACTACCCGGACAACTATTACATTACCAGTAGTAACCTTATGGTACTAACAAGAAACTAATGACAATATTATTTCTACAGGAGTAACTAATATGCTACCAGTTGTACTTGACTATATCTACCAGTGATAGTAAACTATTATATTTACTACCAGTCTAATAAACTTATTATTCTACCATGGAGTAACTAATATGCCTACAGTAAGTAATGATATATTATTCCAGTAGTAACCATTATATTACTACCTAGTACTAATGACATATTATTCTACCAGGAAGTAACTAATATGCTACCAGTAGTAATGACTATATCTACCAGTAGTTAACTATTATACGTACTATCAGTACTAATTGTACAATATTTATTCTACCAGAGTAACTAATATGCTACCAGTTAGTAATGACTTAATTACCAATAGTAACTATAAAGGACCTAAATATCATTTTTGTGAAACTAAAAGGACTTAATTATGTAATTATCAAACTAAAGGGTGTTACCTGTCAAATGTTTATATTTTATAAAACTAGGACCTAAAGTGTAATATCTAGAAGCTTAAGTGATTATTTGTGATTTAAAAGTGAAATTAATAAAAAAACGCTTAAAGTATCGTTGATAATAAATAATATGTCGGACAATTAAACGGGTTTAATTTACGAATTAATAAATAAGTATAATTTATTAAGAAAGTATATTTGTTTTTCCCAAAGAGCCATCAACAATTTCAAATACATTAAAACACGTACACCATACACAAAGTGGATAAAGTATATATAAACTAGCAAATTATACATAGAGTCTTTAGCCTAAACTTGTTTAGACTACAGACTGGCCGTAATTTTCTTAGGTATTTGACGGTTTTGTGCGTTCATACTTGGATCATCTATATCAATTTCCAGAGGATATTCACTCAGGTGACGGTTCATAGCCCCATGTTTTAAAATTATATAAATGATTTACATCCTTGGTGTGAGAACATGCTTTGTTTTACAAATTGGACGCAAGTGTACATTTTATACAATGATTACGTGTTTGCCTACGCAGCGATAACCCACTGAGCCCTTTATGATGAACTGTCAATTACTGGATTTATGAGGCAGGAATAATTATAGATAGGATATATTCTGGGATTGACAAATCCTGTTAGGTGTATAGATTTTAGCACATCCTCACTTGGGAATTCCGACCGTTTACGATGACGATTTGGGATGTTTCGAGTTAGAACATCATTCACGAGCATTCATTGGAAATATATTGCATTCATACATGTCGAGCTTCAGTGTCATGAGCTTAGGAAAACGTGATCACTTTTTATGATGTTTGCATGTGTTGCTAAATCATACATTTGGAAATCTTGCGGTCCTACTATTGATTTACATAAACCTATGAATTCACCAACATTATGTTGACGTTTTAAGCATGTTTTCATGGTCAATAAGGCGCGAGGTGCGATGGATTCCAATTGGAAGTCAATAATTGAGAGTCACACTTAAGATTTGGGGTCTACTTTTTTACTTTTGGGAAAATTGTTATAAACCGGAATATTTATTTATTATTGTTTGTAAACAATTTGAAGCCATGGGCTTATGGTAACAAACAAAGACATTTTGTTATTCCATGTATTTTATTTTTTCAAACGACACGTTTAGTAGTCGTTCTCAGAATCTTGTGAATATATGATCCATAAATGTAACGCACTCGGTATTCAAACATTCCGCTGATGTTGTGCTCAGATTTGAAGGTGTTACAGATTGGTATCTAGAGCCAAGGTTATAGAGAACCAGGTCAAAAGTTTTGTCTGGACTATAACCATTTTCAAACACTGTTTTCACAAATGGGATTTGCGAGGGACATACATGCATTACTTGTTTACATCTAGCACATATATGCTTACATGACATGCATTGCTTTAGCATTAGTAGGGTACTAAGTGCTTACATGATTGATATACGTGTATATAAATGATATTACATAAATTACTATAAGATCTTTATTATTAAAGCTTACAGACTATTCATATCGATCCCTCCTATAAGTAATACTTATATAAGTTATTTTTGCTTTTTGCAGTAGTCATCGTTCTTCTGCGGACATATGTTGTTACTACACTTCCATCTACACCGTCTCTGAGCCCGACTGAGCCTTCTTGGAGCGATGTTGAGAAAGGTATTGAGGGAGCCATTCCCACGGGTCATCATATTCGGATACGACGAACTACCGATACAAGCAGTAGCCCAACCCAAACAGATTACATTACATGCTCCAAAGGACCCACAGACACCGCCAATTCATCAGGACGAGGATGTGCATGAGTTTGTCCGGCTGAGGAGCAGCCATTACACTTCATGTTGATTCACCTACTGCTGAGTCACCCGGAATGTTAATGTGTCGTGATCCGAGGAGGATCAGAGGAGTAAGAGTGATGATGAAACAAGAGGATGGTCCGGGGTTGACTACCCTATGGACAGGGGAGATGATAGAGATGTACTGACCGATGATTTATCTAGGGGATGACGCATGTATGAGGATTGAGTATGGTGATGACCGAGGAGGACAAGGAGGAGGAGGAGGAGACATTAGCTCGAAAGACTCTATATTGTTGCACATGTTGATGAGCCTGTTTTCACACATGAGGGAACAGAGCCTGTTATACACCACCCTCACTACATTACTAATTGGGGTAGGTTACGTCCGGGCCCCAGGCTTCCAATATCCCTTCATTCCAAGCAATGGTTGAGAATGGCTTTCTGACCATGACTATCCCATCGCCATCACCCCTATATTCACTATCAACATCCCTCTGCAGGAGACGCGCCTTGCTAGGTGCTTGGCCCAACCTGCACATTTTTCAACATTTACTACCATCATTGGTGTCCAACCCAAATCCAGACACTAAGGATAGCTCCACTCAGGCTATTATTGATGCAGTTACTGCCGCAATACCATCACCACCACTACCACATCTCTTACATACCACCACCTATTGACGTAGGGATGGACATTCTTCGATGTCTGAGCAGCCTCCCCCGCAAGAGTTGTACTTTGTCTACTCATAGGCTCCATATACGAGGCGGGGAGAGGTTACACTTCTAGATCTACAGTGGTCAAGGGATAGATTATGTGTTTTACAGCACGGTAGATGCTGAAGAGAGGCGGCATGGGTTTAGAGGTTGTCGGGTACAGGATTAGGCGGTACTTGGAGTAGATACGTGCAGAGGCAGTTCCAGAGATAGCACCTATGACCGTGGGAGAGGTCAATACTAGGGTCACAGAGCTTGCTGAGCTCCATGAGCATGATACACAGGACTTGTATGCTTTACTAAAGGATGCTCAGGATAGTAGGTCTCGTATATCACAACGAGTCGATATGGACTCGCAGCGGGTCGATTTACTTATTGGGGATAGGATGACTCTCCAGGAGACAATATGGATGGTAGAGGAGGAGGCCTATGCTTCCTGAGAGGCTTGGGCTCACTCGATAGGATTGAGTCAACGATCTCATTCAGGAGTTCAAAATCCATCATGTCTTGTGTATGACCAACTACGAGTACCATCTCCACGGCACCCCCAGACACAGATACAGGAATTTGAAAGCAGTACTTTCTTTCAGACACATCATTAGGTACATGAGACTCGCTTTCCGATGTAGCAGGCTGAGTTAGCAGCGCTTCGAGAGACTAATCAAAGGTGTCAGGACCAGATGGTAGAGACTCTCCGAGTCATCAGAGATATGAGGCGAGAGATTGAGCGACTTTGAGGCTGTGTTGTTAAACACTAAAGGCAGCAGGCGAGAGCCAGACTGCACAGGACTTTAGGTAGGATTCCAGACCACCAGGATGCTTTTGGGGATGCCGACAGTCACATCTAGTGATTTATATTATTGTATCTTGCTAGGTCATTGTACAGGCATGTTAAGTAATAGGGGTTTTCCCCGATTAGCATAGCCTTAGTTAGATCTTTTGTAATTATTATTATGTGTACTCGAACAACTAAATTTATTTTCCCATATTTAGTTTTTTAAATTTCAAAAGTTATGAGTGATAGATGGATGTGTTTTAATTTGTACTATATACCTCTCTGGTGTTGATTATCTCACCTTTATACATTATTATTTCTGTCATTAACTCATGTTTTTGTCTTTTGTGATCTAGACAAATCATGGCACCTACAACCAGAAGAGGACCAAATACCTGTTAACCAACACCGACCAAAACAACATGACTCTAAAAT
Organism: Tanacetum coccineum; assembly: GCA_026074375.1. NCBI lineage: Eukaryota > Viridiplantae > Streptophyta > Magnoliopsida > Asterales > Asteraceae > Tanacetum > Tanacetum coccineum. The sequence continues at coordinate 14,928 of BQNB010107682.1, read as the reverse complement.
CCATCAGTATGATATGAACAAGCTCTTTTATGACTCCACTATTGGGAGTTTGGGAAAGCCACAGTTCGACATGGGGATAATCGAAGGAAGAACGAGAAACTGCGCGCCCTTGTTTTTATGCTGACTTCATGAAGTGTCAACCTTTGAACTTCAAGGGGACTGAAGGCGTGGTCGGTTTAACTCGGTGGATTGAAAAGATGGAGTCAGTTTTCAATATCAGTGGTTGTGCTATTGAGAATCAAGTAAAGTTTGCCACCTGCACTCTGTTAGGTGCTGCTTTGACTTGGTGGAATGGTCAGATAAGAACCTTAGGTCCAAAGGCATTGACAATGGGATTGGGAAGTACTCAAGAAAAAGATGATGGACAAGTATTGTCTGCAGGGTGAAATCAAGAAATTAGAAATCGAGCTATGGAACCTAAAGGTCAAGGGAAACGATGTTCCAACATACACAGAACGTTTCTAAGAGTTAACCCTGATATGTACCAAGTTTGTTTCCAACAAAACCGAGAAGGTTGACAAATACATCAGTGGACTTCCTAACAACATTTATGGGAATGTCAAGTCTGCCAGACCCAAGACGTTAGATGAGACTATTGAATTGGCCAATGACTTGATGGATCAAAAACTCCGCACCTACGCGGAAAGGTAATCTGACAACAAAAGGATGGCTGACGATTCGTCCAGAAACAACCATGGTCACCAGCAACAACCCTTCAAGAGGCAAAATGTAGCCAAGGCCTACAATATAGGGACAGGCGAAAGGAAGCCTTATGGGGGATCTCTGCCGAAATGCACCAAGTGCCATCTTCACCACAATGGCCCGTGCACCCAGCGGTGCCACAAGTGCAACAAAATAGGGAACTTTGCTCGCGATTGCAGGAATACTAGTAACACAAATGTTGATAACACTCAGAAGGGTGCAATGGGGCAGCTCCCAAAGGAAAATGGTTGTTTTGGAGTGTGGAGCACACAGGTATATCAAGAGAGATTATCCTAAGTTGAAGAATATACAAGATGGAGATTAGGAATGCACAGGATGGGTTTATGCAGTTGGAAGGCAAAAAAAAGAGGGGGAAATGCATGGGAAACCCTGATGCCATATCGTATGGTTCTTGTCCTCTTAAATAACCACTACTGAATCTTTTTAATCAGAACTGGTGCCCGATAGAAGCTTTTATATCCATACTGCATTTACGTGCCTTGATAAAAATCGCCCCAACTCCATTAGATATAGTTATGAGGTCGTATTAGCTGATGGGAAATAGTCGGGATAGACACTATTATACGAGGTTTGCATCTTTACAATTTCTATGACCATACGTTAACATGATCTAATGCCCGTAGAACCTGGGTTGTTTCGATGGGTCATTATCGGTATGGACTGTTAAGATGATGTCCGAGTGATCGTGTGCGTTGTTGGTTTTGATTGATGAGAAACCTTGTTATAACTTCCCTACGGGAAATTTGAAACTTGACTTTTTTGTGCAATTGAAAGTAGCAACACGGTGGAGAGAATCCGGTGTGACAGTTATCCATGTTCAAAAGCTATGAGTACATGGCCAAAGGATGCCAGGTACTTTTTAACTACAGATATACCGCCTAAGGAAAGAGGAGGACAAGTCGGAGTTAAAACTGATATAACGGAAGTACCATCTCCGAGATTTTTACTGAAGTATTTCCTGAGGACTTGCCAGGTCTTCCTCTAGCTCGACCAGTGGAATTCCAAATCGACTTAATTCCAGGAGCCGCACCCGTAGCTCGAGCACCGTATAGGTTGCTAACCACCACCCCCTGTACTAGTATACCGCAAACCCACCCCTCCATCGAAATGAGGAATTATCTGAACAATTTACAGGAACTTTCTGACAAGGGATTCATAATGTCTAGTTCCTCAACCTTGGGGAGCCCGGTCTTATTGTCAACAAAAGAAGGATGGGACGTTCAGGATGTGCATCGACTTACCGTGTTGTTAAATAAAATGACAGTAAAGGAATCGTTATCACTCCCTGTCGATCGAGATTAGTTTGATCCAAATTCAAGGATCCAATATTTATTCGAAGATAGATCTGAGATCGGGATATCACCAGCTTAGAGTACGAGAATAATACATTTTAAAGACGGCATTCCGAACTCGGTATGGTCATTACGAGTTCCAAGTTATGCCATTCGGACTGAAAACAACACCTGCGGTATCACGGACCATATGAACCGACTGTGTGCAAGCCTTACTTAGATTAATTCATTAAATTGTCTTCATCGAGGGACATACTTATTTATTCAAAGGATGAGAAAGAGCACGAAGAACATCTTAAGGCAATTTTGGAATTGCTTAAGAAGGAGCAGTTATATGCTAAGTTTTCAAAATGCGAGTTTTGGATCCCGAAGGTACAATTCCTCGGTCACGTCATTGATAGCAGAGGCATACATGTAGTTCCTAGCCAAGTTAGTAATCTCATCAAAGATTTGGGCATCTCCTAAGACTCACTAAATACGCCAATTTTTAGGTCTTGTTGGTTACTATCGAAGGTTCATTGAAGGATTTTCGAAGATTGCTAAGTCAATGAAGAAACTTACTTAGAAAGGAATCAAGTTCGACTGGGGAGAAAAGGAAGAGAACGCTTTTCAGTTAATAAAGCAGAACTGTGCAGTGCACCAATTATGGCTTTACCTGAGGGGAGCGAGACTTTGTGAGTCTACTGTGTGCGTCACACAAAGGGTTTTGGTGCTTGTACTAATGCAGAGGGGAGAAGGTGATTGGCTATGCTTCTAGACAAACTAAAAGTGCAATGAGAGAACTACACCACTCATGATTTAGAACTTGGGTCAGGTAGATGTTTGCCTAAAGATATGAAGACACTATCTATACGGATAACAGATTGCACCATGTTCAACGACCATAAAGTCTACAAACATTCTCGATCAGAAGGAGGCTTAACACGAGATAAACGTTGTTGGCTTAGAATTAAATACGTGACTACGATTGTGATATTCGTTATCATCCCGGGAAAGCAAACGTAGTGGCCGATGCACTGAGCCGTAAGGAACGGACTGAGCCATTGCTAGTTCGAGCCTTAGTTATGAAAATTAGTTTGGATCTCCCCAAACGAATATTAGAAGCTCAGATCGAAGCCCAGAAACCAGAGAATCTCGTGAATGAAGACGTAGGCGGTATTAATCCGAGGGATTATTCCCAAATTGGAACCTCGTACCGATGGAACTAATGTTTACACGGGCAGGAGTTGGGTTACCTTGGTCTTAGAGACTTAGATTGTGATTATGCATGAATCCCACAATTCGTAATATTAATCAATCCCGTGGTTCCGAAAAATGTACCAAGATGTGTAATAACTATATTTGGTGGCCAAACACAGAAGGCTCGACATCGCCAAGTACCACTTTGGCAACTGCCTGACATGGCAAGGGGTCAGGCGTAGATCTAAGGCCATGGGGATTTGCTGTACAACCAGAATACCGAGTGGAAGTGGATAATATCATGAGGGATTTATCCCAACACTTCTAGATAGTCACAGGTTTCGACACCTCTGGGGGTTGTTGTGGAATCGACTTACAAAATATGCTCACATCTACCAATAAGGGAGAATGGTACGTTAGACAAAATATTGGAAGGTTGTACTTGAACATGGTAGTGTAATAATGGTGGTGTCCCCGATGGAAGTAGTGAATGATAGGTGGATAGTGCTGTAGCTCTCATCTGAGCCATGACTGCTCTAGTACATGGGGATCGGATACGTGGAGATAAAAAGAATGGTGGTAGTGGAGGTGTAGGTGCCTCATCCTCAGCTGGCACTAAGTCCTCAGGATGCTCAGGCTTCGGAATGTACATAGGTACATGATCCTCCAGCTCTATGGGATTAGGTACATACTCTGGAGAACGTGGTGCCTGCTCCAACAACTGTCGGACAGCCTCCTCGTAAGGATCCTTAGATGGAATACTCCAAGATCGTGCCTCAGAGTGAACAAAAGTATAGGTAACAGCGGAATCAGTCAGCTGACAAGAACGACTAGACCAGCAGAAATAACATATAGAGTATATTCTATAAGGCTCTTATTGTAATATCGTAATATATTATAACCACGTATATCATTCTGAAAGCATCTAGTCCAACTACTAATGCAACAACTAAGTCCCCATAAAAAACCCTTTTTATAAATGCAATGTTTAAAAAAAACGGTTATAGTCCAGCAAAAACATTTGACCTGGTTCTCTATAACCTTGGCTCTGATACCAATCTGTAACACCCCCAAATTGGTCGCAGCGAATAAGGGTCCGGGGCGTGTTACTTCATAGATCAATACCATAAGAATATATAGTAAACGTACAAAAAGTCGTTTAGAAACTATACATATGGATTAACAAAATATTTGATTACAAATATCCCGAGGCTTAACCTTGTTCCTTATTATTAATAACAAGATACTGGTTCACAATACATGAGTTTCCCAGAACATAATACAACCATATCTTAGCATGGACCATCCCAAAAACAAAATCTACCAATGTATTCTTATGCACCTATGCTTACTGATCTCCTGAAAAACATTGCTTTAAAACGTCAACAATAATGTTGGTGAATTCATAGGTTTGATAAATCATAATATGCAGGACCGCAAGACTTTCCCCGTGATAATGCAACACATGCAGACATCACAAAACCATATTACATTTTCCTAAGCTCATGACACTGAAGCTCGACGATCTTTCTTGCAATAATATATATTGCAATTTCTGCCCGATTAGATGTTTAACCCGAAACATCCCCAAATTCGACATGCTATACGTTCGTTCCCGGTGATAGCTAGTCACCCGAACGGGGAGGTCGTTTCCCAAATAGATCTATTCATAACATTCGCGCTCACATAATGTAATTAACAACTACATCTATGCAATTGACAGTTCATGATAAAGGGGCTCAACTTGGGTTATCGCTACTTAGGCAAACATGTAATCAATCTAAAATATCCACTTGCGTCCAATTTATAAAACAAAGCATGTTTCCACCCCATAGTTATAAATCATTGAAATCGTAAAAATGTGGGGCTATGAACTCACCTTGATGAGCCAAAACCAATGTTCAACAAATAGTGCTCACGCAAATCGATCAGATGCAACATATTTAAATTAAAGGTCGTCAAAGTACTAATCACCATGATAATCTCTACCAATGCATAAGTCAATTTAAGCTAATCACCATCTAATTGTTTGAGTGAAAACATATTTATAATTGTAAAACAAATTATAAATATCTGAATAATGAATTATAGTTTATTTCTGGTAGGGTAATTAGATACCCTGGTAGTGTTTAAATACTCCAGGTAGTAATAGTTATTACTACTGGTAGTAATATTATTACTCCTGGTATTGAATAGTTATTACAACTGGGTAGTAATATAGTTTCTCCTGGTAGTGTTATTACTACAGGTAGTATATTAGTACTCCCTGGTGAGTGTTAATTACTGCTGTGAGTATATTAGTACTCAGGTAGAGTTATTACTACTGTAAGTATATAGTTTACTCCTGTAGTGTTATAGTTTATTTTCTAAGTCTGACCCGACTATAATGACCCACTAAATCACATTTTCATAACTCGGGTTCTAAAGAGAATTTATGAGAAACGATATTTTGAACAACTTTCCTGTTCATCCGAGACCCCCCGAAACACGAACCGAAATTGGGCGAAAAAGCACTCGCATCAGATCTGAAATTGCAGTGAAATAATTACCACTAAAAGCCAGATTTTGCCACCCGCCTACGACCCGTTATCACTACACCTAGCTCGCTTTTAGACTAAAGAACCTATGCGGGGCAATAAAAACACCTTCCGAACACTTCTGTTTCGCCGAAGGACGAAACGATATCGAAAGTGTCCGCAAATACCATCTTAAAATCCTGAACAGAAACACTAACTAAACACATGCTAGCAGGATTTTTTATACCCGGCTCGTTTTCGCTCTAAATTTTTCGTTATAAATCCCTTTTGCCAAGTTCTACCTTTTCGAATCAGTCGTGAATCATAGCTACTTTATAAAAATATAAATAATGTGTTATATATACGAATATTTGGACAGAACTTGAGTGACCTTGTTGAATCCTATTTAACCTTGCTTTTATACTTACTACTTTTGTAGTTAAATCATTTTATCCACCAACTTAATATGTACAATACTTTCTCATCCCTATTTAACATGATATTAGCAATATTTCTTCAACATATGAATAAATGCAAAATGATTCAGTACAAATAAAAACTCCATTTACATTTAAAAATCCTACATGGTGAATCAAGCTACTATAGAACTAACATAAGCATAAAATGAATATTGAAAGAACATAAAGGTTCTAGATGACCATATGGTGTATGATGATTGATGATCAATGTAATCTAAACCCTAGTTTAGAATAAAAATCAAAGCTTGCAAGCCAATGAAAACCCTAGATTTAATATGAATACCCAAAATCTTGATTTCTTGCACTCAACACAGGAAAATCCTTTAACCGCATACATTATCAATACTAAACATCTTAGATATGATATGAGAATGTGTAAATAAGTGATAGAAAAATTTAGTACGGATAGTTATCGGGGGGGTGTGAGCCGAGGGGTTGTGGTTAAGAGAAAAAAAGTAGAAATTGTTTTTAGTTAAGTGTTGAGAGTGTGTAGATGTTAGCTCTTGCATGGATTATAATATAATACTATATAAGGTGGTAAGATATTAGCAAAGTTTGACCAAGAAAATCAAAGGGGGAGGGGCGGCAAGAATTGGTCAAAAAGGAGGGAATTAAGGGTGACTAGTTAGTCAAGCCTTACTAACTCTTGATAGCACCATACCCTTAGTTAATGGAAGTGTTCTTATGTCCCCTTATATGTAGAACATCCCATGAATTTAAGGCTTGTGATTGACTAGCTACTTTCTTTTAATAATAAGAAATGTTACTTAGAATAGTGATTGCACTAGTTGTGTAAATGAAAGTAATATGTAATGTGTAGTTATTATTTTATCAAGTGAATACTATGCAAAGTGAAATGTCCTTGGTTATTTATTGTTAATGGTGGCCCAATTATTAAAATGAAGTAAAGTTTTATAAACTTTTTTGATCAAATGAAAATAATACTAGGCATTTGTTGAAGCGTGGAAATATTTTTGTGGTTCCGGGTATGCCTAAACTTAATTTGTCGCGAAACGTATTAAATTTACGTAACCAATAAAAATGAATGAACAATGACAATAATTATTCTCAAAATAATTATTCAATACTTGATTGATGTAAACGCTTAATTGTTTGATGCCCGTTTACATTGAACGCAAATATATAGCTTACGGCTTTTAACTATAATACATGAAATTAACGCAAACGCTAACGACACTAAAAATAAATAGTAGATTTATCACACGGATCTCAAATGACTTGAAAACACAGGTGTTATCAATAGTGCTCCCTCTAAATCCATTTTAAATTAAGTAGTGACAAGGTCTCATACCAGGCCTAGGAGCTTGATGTAAGACCATATAAAGCTTTTCTGACCTTATAAGCTTTATCAAGAAAATGTGGATCTATCAAACCAGAAGGTTGGCAAAAATATACCATCCCTTTAAATATACCATATAAAAGGCACTTCTTACACATCCATCTGGTACAACAATAAACCCCATAAATGAGCATCAAGGCCAAAAATAACCTGAATGGCTCTATCCTACCAACAGGAGAGCAAAAATCTCATCATAATCAATGCCTGTCTTCTGGTATAAACCTTGTTGCAACCAGTCTTGCTTTGTTTCTGACAACAATTCCTCTCTCATCTTTCTTATTTCTAGAGACCCATTTGGTTCCAATTGGCCTCTTGCAATTAGGTAAATCCACCAGAGTCCAAACCTTTTGAAGTTTAAATTGCAGAAGCTCCTCTTGCATTGCCTTTACCTAGCTTGGATCTTCCAAAACTTGAATCACCTTCTTGGGTTCTTTTTTAGAGAGAAAACAGGAAAGTAAGCAGTTTTGATAATCTTTGTGATTTGTTCTCCTCTGCATATTAATGTAACTAATCATAGCATGTTCATCAGTAATCTTGGTTATTCTCCTTGTTTGAATAACTGAATTAAAGTCTCCAATGATCTGGTCTTTAGGATGATCCTTGTCAATTCTGGTTGTAGGAATAGGACTGACATTTATGGTTGTTTCCAAGTTGTTGAGGTCAAGCACTCGGCACCCACATCTTCATCCTGCATAATGCATTCAAAAATATTAGTTATCAACCATTTGGAGGTCACATTTAAAACAAGTGGAAGTATAAATGCATTTTTGAAAGGAGAAAATTATTCAAATAGATGTTCCTCAAATGCATTAGAAGCTTCAGCAGCATTAACTGGAGATGATGGATCATCATCAGTACAAGATGGTCCAGCAGTACTAACAGGTGTACTAACAGTATTAATACTGTTAGTACTGTTATTGTGTTCATTCAGCATTTCCTTTTGAATTAGCCTTTCAAACTCACTTCTTGTAGCTTGTTCATCCTTTCCATCATTATCTGAAACTCCACTTTCATCCACTTCAATAGCCTTCTTTCCAGCATTTACTTCGCTGTCCTTAGGATCTTGAGAGATTAATGGATCAGTTGTGCATAAAGGTATCAGGATATACTCTTGTTCAGGTTCTATCTTCTTTTTAGCTTGACCTGCAACAATGTTATCTCTAGTTCCTGCAATACCATTAGTTTGATTTCCTGCAACAACTGGCACATAGTTCATAGATATTGTCAAAGAATCAACATCAAAAAGCCAGTCTGGTCCATTTCCTGTCACATTAGGTGCATTTTCAAGAAATCTAATGTTTAAGGTCTCTTCAACTATCCTGGTCCTCTTGTTAAATACTCTTATAGCCTTGCTAACCATAGAGTACCCAACAAAAAATCCCTCATCAGCTTTTCCATCAAACTTGCCTAGATGATCCCTGGTATTTAAGATGGTAACAGGACACCCAAAAGGTTTCATGAAGTCTATCAATGGGGTTCTTCCACGAATAAGTTCATAAGGTGTCTTGTTATGAGGCTTAATGACTAAGACCCTATTTAGCACATAGCAAGCAGTATTAACTGCTTTAGCCCAAAAGGTGGTTGGCAACTTAGAGTCAACTAACATAGTTCTTGCAGCCTCTATTCAGTTGTTCTATTCCTACCTCTCACTCACGAACACCAATCTGCTGAGGAGTCCTAAGCAACACATGAATCCCACTTAATCTCTTAACCCCTTTCATTTCACAAAACTAATTCATTACACTATTTTTGAACTCAGTTCCATTATCACATCTGATAAGTTTTACTTTATTGTCTAGTTGATTTTATATTTTTGTTATGAATGTCTTTAATATCCCACTAGTCTCATCCTTAGTGGCCAAAAAGAATACCTAAGAAAATCTACTAAAGTCATCAGCGACAACTAGGGAATAATACTTTTTCATTAAACTCTTAACATTTGTAAGACCAAATAGGTCCATATGAAGCATATGTAAGGGTTTGCTGATTGAGTTCACAAGTTTGGCCTTACAGGAGGCTTTTTGTTGCTTTCCTTTCTGACAAGCAACAAAAGAATGGTCATTTTCAAAAATCTTTGAGGCAAACCTCTAACAAGGTTTCCCCTCACAAGTTGGTTCATGTTTTTAAAGTTTATGTGACCAATCCTCCTATGCCATAAATTGGATTCATCAATTCTGGCCTTAGCAAAGAGGAAAGTTAAACCTTTAGTAGGAACAACACTCTTTAGGTCAACACTGTAAATGTTATCCTTTCTTGGAACTCTCAGCAAAACCTGACTTTCATCAAGTAGCTTAAAGTCAGAAGATAAGACAAGACATACAGTGTCAGTAAAAAGAAGCATTATTACCTTTTTGTCACAAATTTGTAGACACACTGAAAGTAATACTTAAAGCTCCTAACCAAAATACACATTATTAAAATCCACTGTTCCTGTTTGATTTGTACCTTTTCCAGAAATTTCTAACCTTTACCATCTCCAAAGGAAACAAATCCACCAACATAATCTTACACACTCATAAATAGCATTTTTTTCATCCATAGTGCCTTGAGCAACCACTATCAATAACTCCTTTTTCCTTATACTCCTTCTGTTGTGGGTTGCCCTGCACATAAAATAAGAGAATTATAGACTTGGATCTGCCTCGTGCGTCAATGTAAGAATATTTCTTGAAAGTATTTGATGCACTACTGTTTTTGGCTTTCCAAACCCAACATGTTGAGGCCTTAACAGCATTAACCCCTTTTCCCTTGTTTTCACTTACTACTAGCTCCAATCCCTAGCAGTAGTATCTTTTACCCTGACAGTATTAACCTTTTTATTGAAAATACTATCTTTTTGCTGAAATACTTGTTAAATGGCCTGTGACTTGTGAATCTCCCGTTTGTAACATTTTGATATTGGTCTAGGATGATTCACAGTTGGTTTTGAGCCAGCAGTATTAACTGGTCTGACAGCATTATTAACACTTACAAAACCCCATTATTAATTTTGCAGACCTGGTTTAATACAGGCTTGTAGGAACAAAATCTTCTATAGGTTAATGGTGCGTCAATTTTATTAGCAAAAGTCCTTGTGATTCACCCTACTTGAAGTTTGTTCCACACTGGTCTTAAAACCTTTTTATCACAACAGCATAATGGAGATCTCAAAACTACTCACAAACAAAACCAGCTTTATTACTCATTTTAAAGTCACTTCCTATCTATGGGTCATAAAAGATTGTTCCAGTGTTCTGTGGTTCCCTCAAGGATAGTTGTTTGTTTATGTTTAGAGTGTTTCTAACCAATTCTCTACTGTTTCCTAGCAACATTAAAATGTTATATCTTTTCAGTGCTAGAACTAACAGTTTTATCCTTAGTTATAATTTCTACCTCACTTTTGTTAGTTCATCAAAAGTGTTGATTATTGGTTTAGCTATATTTATTTAATAGTCATTATTTTGTTTAGAATAAAGAGCTTGTAATGAAGGTATATTAATCTAAAAAAAAGAAATAGCAATAATTAGCCAAAGATTAGGGACTAGAAGTGAAAAAATAAAGGAAGGAAGACATACCTTCCTTCTTCTATAAACACCCCTCAAATCATCATAAAGAGGGGATGCTTTGTAACAAAACATTTTCCCTTTCCCTCCATTTTATAGACATTTGAATTTTGGAATACTTTCCCTCCTTCTACTATTCTCTACAAGCTTCCATGGTTGATTATGTATGATTCAAGATAAATAAGACTAACAAGAGGTATCATACCAAGACCTAACAAGTGGTATCATACGCCATTAGAGAATTAGAGTGATTCGATTTGTGAGTTTTTTACACGTCCGAGAACCTCACGATGCAATTCGGTGAATTCGGTTGAGATTTTTGAGCTTTCGAGTAGTATTTTGGCAGTTATTTCGAGTATTTGCACGTTATCGAGTATTCTACTGGATTTGATTTGACGAATTCTTGTGGAGTTTGCATTTTCGGAAGTGTTTTATCATTCTCGGAAGGAGTTGTAGTAGTTTCGGATCATTTCTTTACATTTTCGGAAGTTTTTGTATCGTTATTAGTTTAGTTTCGGTAGAAAAAGTGTTGTAATAGATATATACGCATTTTCGGTTCTATCGAAAACGTATATTAGGTGCTTATTGATAAACTCGGTTGCCTATCGAGTTTCATAAGTATTCATACATTTTTTGGTTTTATCGAAAAGTGTGAATCAGGATTTAGTGAGTTAATCTCGGAAATAAGCTTACAAAGTCTTTAAAAATTACAAGTTCACGGTTGTATCGTGGATTGGGTTTTTGAAACACAAATTCGGTAATTACTAAACTCGGAAATCAAATTCGGTTCTATCGAATTTGGTGATTTAAGTGTTTTGGATTATTAAGACATCATAAATTTCGGTTCTATCGAGATTGTGGTTCTTGTTCATCCATATCATAAGGATTTGTTCAAAATTCGGTTCTATCGAGTTTGATTAAATCAATTTTTTGAAATAAAACAAGTTAATCGATTTTTGATTTAGAGTATTTCCGAGTTTACTACGTTTTAAGAGTACCGAGTTTGATAGTATTCTTTGTCCGAGTTTTAGTTCTGTCCGAGAAGTGTACCGAGTTTCAGACTACTTGTTATCCGAGAACAGTGTTGTTCGAATTTGACAACTGTTACCGAGTTTGGAATTTTTCTCACCAAAATCACTCATTTTCGTCTACAAAGATCCAATCTTTGAATCATAAAGACATGTCGACATCCAAAACATATCAACAATCCCTCGCTGATGCCGGTTCTGAGACTAGGCCTCCCATGCTTGAAAGGGGTAGTTATATACCATGGGCAAGTAGATTTAGACGATATATAAATCGAAAGAGAGAAAACCGAAAGTGGCTTAACAAAGCACTTGATGAAGGTCCTTATCAGTTTCAAATGTTCGTTCCTAGTGATTCGACAGTACCGAAACTGCAGACTGCAGAGGATTTACAAGGTGATGCGTTATTGCACTATGATGCTGAAATGGAGCTCATGAATCTGATTCTACTTTCTATTCCAAATGAAATTTACAACTCTGTGGATGCTTGCACTACGGCTAAGGAAATGTGGAAAAGAGTTGAACGTCTGATGAGGGGCACTATACAAAACCAAGTTGACAGAGAAACTCGTTTTACGAACGAATTTGATCAGTTTGTTGCTGAACCAGGGGAAGCACTTGTTTCTGTCTACAACCGCTTTGCTCAGTTAATGAATGATTTGGAACGAAATAAAATGATTTTTCCAATTGTCACAGTTAACACAAAGTTCCTGAATAGCTTGCAACCGGAATGGTTGAAATATGTCACCCAAGTTCGTCTTGCTAAACGTTTAACAGTGGATTCGTTTGATGATCTCTTTGATTACCTTCAGTAATTCGAGAAACTGGTTAATACATCACGGGCAAAGAAGTTAGAAAAGTCTCATGATCCTTTGGCTCTAGTAGCACACACGGGTTCATCTTCCAGAAATACCTCATCTTATTATGTTACACATCCTACGTCTGTGGTTGATTATGACGATGAGTACCAGCAGGATGATGTTCAAACCAATTCTGAAGATCCCTTAGCCTCTGCAATGTTGTTACTTGCTCGAGCCATTACTTAAAATTTCTTTAATCCAACAAATAATCGTCTTCGTACTTCATCCAACACCATAAACCAAGCAATTATTCAAGGAGATAGGGTGAATATTCAAAGAAAGAACTTTGGTAATACTGGAAGAAATACTAGACGTGCTTATGTTCAAGAAGAAGTTGTTGAGGGATCTAATGCTCACAATGAGACCGAAAATGTTCAAAGGACATTATGCTAGAAATTGTCCAAAGCCAAGAGTTCAGGATTCAAAGTATTTCATGGAACAAATGTTGCTGGCAAAACAGGATGAAGCTGGAGTAATTCTTACCGACGAACAGAATAATTTTCTCTTTGCTGATGCTTCAAGGATGGAAGAAATTGAAGAACTCAGTGCAAACATATGCTTAATGGCCAGAATTAAACCAGCCAATAATACTTTTGATGCTGGGCCAAGCTATGATTCTGCATTTATAAGTGAGGTACAATCTTTATCCATCAATGAGAATAAAGAACAAATGTATCCAACTCATACTAAAATTATTAACAGTACTATTGGTGATGATCAAATTGATTGCAATATTCTATTTGATGAACCAAATTGACATGTTAATAGTGGCAGTGTTGAAAAAGATACACATGTTCCTGACCTATATGCGTTAGAACAACTAGCTAGAAATGCATATCTGGAAGCTGAGAAACAACAATTATTTGCTCAAAAAGTCCAACAACAAAACACGACTTTGACTAATCAGCTTGAGTTGTATAAGGAAAGGGTTTGAGTTTTGGAAAACATCAATGGGGATAACAATTATCTCAACGAATTTCTTGAGGTTGATCGAAAAGCAAAACATTTTAATCAACAAGCTCAGTCTCAATTTATTCGTGATCGAGTCATTCGAGATCTAGAAAAACAACAAGATAAATTAGATTTAGCTGTCAATGATTACAAACGGAAAAATAAGGAACTTCAAAAGACTCATTTAATTTTAAAACGACAAATGAGTGAAAATGAGGATCGTTATCATGACAATATTCTAGATCTCGAGGCAAAACTTAAAAAGAATGTTGATCTAATGTTGAAACTTGGCATTCCTTACAAGGAATGTTTATGCTTGGACCAAAGCCATTGTCTGTGTATGATCCGCAATTAAAACATGGTTTGGGGTACTCGAATCCTTATATACTCAAGCAAGCAATTTCTCAATGTCCAAAGTTATATCTTGCCTCTAGTTTGAGTAATTCAGAAATTCCTTTGAATATTAGAGATACTGAGGACACTCTTGATGATGCTTTTAAAAGTCAACAAAAAATGAAAAAAAAATGAATGATCCAATTGCTGTTGCGAACAAACAGAATTGTTGGACAATTGATTACCAATAAATAAATGCTCTTTATAAAGACTTTGTTCCTCAAAAAGAGCTTTCTAACAAGACTTCAAATGCAATTTCTTCTATCCCGGCATCAATGCCAAGTGAGTCACCCTTGATTATACAATTGGATAAAATGAAAAATTGTTTTCAAACGTTGTCTGAGTTAATTCAAAAGAATTGTAAAAGAGCAAGCATTTTTTACAGATCTCCTGAAGAAATACAACTCAATGATTTTTGTCAAGATTAAGTCAAACCGATTGTTAACGAGTTGCGGTTCTATTTTGAATTCTTTAGGAAACTTTGTGAACTTTGTGAAATAAAGAAGCAAAATGATTTTTTCAAAGATCAACTTGTGGAAGCATCCTTTAAGCATGGAGTAGAAATAAGTGTGTTGATAAATCATGAATGCGAAGATAAATCCCTACAT
>BQNB010107681.1:0-18283 GCA_026074375.1 Tanacetum coccineum | reverse complement strand
AAATGTTAGTAAAGAAGTTTATATTGAGCTTTTAAGAAGTTTTGCTAAACGTGAGAAACACTCAATTTCACTTGAACTTGCTTTACAACAGTGTCAAGAACAACTTAAAAATGACAAATTTTAGAAACAATAACAATCTTCTTCATTTCGAGATCAAAATGAACAATACTTCGAAATACAAGATTTGAAAGCTCAATTACAAGACAAGAACATTACCATAAGTGAGTTAAAAAAATTATTGAGAAATTAAAAGGAAAATCTGTGGATACTAAGTTTGATAAACCATCTGTTGTTCGGCAACCAAATGCTTTCAGATTTCAAAAACCATCAGTTTTAGGTAAACCGACTCCTTTTTCAGATTCTCTTGAGAGAAAAGATTTTTAAAAAACAAAGTCGGTTAACAAAACTAATGTGTCATAAGGTATATCAAAACTAGCCACTTCACAGATTTTGCCTCAAACAGCAAGACAAGCTATAAGAAACACAAATATGATAAAACCATGAATGTATCAAATTTACACTAGGATAACAGAAACAAGAGCACCTTAGTTTCCTCAGACTTTTAGGAACACTAATCCTCGTGTGTCCACTTCTACAGGAGTGATTCACAAAACTAGTGTTAGCAGGCCACAACTTAGAAGCGCTCAAATGAATGAATTGGGTTGTGCAAAACAATAGTCACGTGATGATTAAGATGACTTAAGTAGAAGACCACCATATGATTTCTAGTATTTCTAATAAAATAATATATGTAACTGCGTGTAATGACAGTTTAAAGTCCACAACTCCGAATGTTAATGATGTGTGTGCTACTTGTGGAAAATGTATGTTTAATTCGAATCATGATGCTTGTGTTTATAAATTTTTGAATGACGTGAATGCCAGATCTAAGAATCCTCATGTAGTGCCCATTAGACCTAGAAAACCCATAAGAAAATCGAACCAAATCCATTGCAAAGCTCCTGATGTGTGTTTTCTACAAGCTTTAAATTTATAATAACTAGAAATACCGATTTTGACTAAAAACACAACATTCGGGCAAGTATACCCTATTCAAGTGTAATATAGTATTGGGTAAGTCCAGATCGTTCCACAAGATTTGTAGCAATTCACAGATTGTTTATCAAGTAACAAAGTTAATTGATTGTCACGGATCAAATAGCCAAAACATATGTATAAAGTAAGCAAGAAACAAGACATGATCCACATAACATAATAGATATAAATAGAGCAAGACTTTATATAAACTAAGCATACAAGTCATATATGACGGGTAATCATAATAACAAGCATATCTACCAATGATAACATAGAATCCTTTTGGCCTATATACTACATCATCACTAGTGCATTAAGAGTGAATTATATCAAATATGCATATATATGAATTCCTTCTAACCCTGTTGGTCAACATAAGGAAAGGTCTTAAACATTATTCTATTTGGTTTGTTTATCAATTTACCACACAATTCTCACAGGCATGATATTGATTCATATGGCCAACATGATTCAAAATATATCAAGGTAATTAATCCATTCGGCTTATTTCAATTGCAAGATATATCAAAAGATAAACAATGATCCAAGTAAAATAACATCGAATTCATAAACATGTATATTCATAAATCATAGCAAAATCATCCAAATATTATTCGTGTTTCACATATAAGAAGCAAAGTAACAATACCAATATTTTGACTACAACAACCATCAACCCAAAAGTAGTAGTTCCATGATCAACCAACAACTAAATGCTACTAAGATAACCCAGAATATACTATGTAACTTCTAGAAATCCACAAAATATCACTAAATGGAGTGTTTGGTAAAAAGGTTTATGGTGATGATCTTAAGAGAATTTGGTGTGAATCCTCTAAGAATCAAAGTGATAAGTTTTAAGGTTATAGAAATGGATAGTATATGATCTAAATATGGTGTAGAACTTCTGGAAATATGTGTTTTAGTGGTGGTTTATGGTTGAGAGTGGTGGTGGCATGGCGGTTTAGAGGGGTGTTTGGATCACTGGGTCCAAAGACCCTCACCACTCCTTCCTCCTCTCCAAAGGCTATAGAGATTGTGTGTGTGTAAGATAGAAGTTTGTGTGTGAGATGTGTAGTGAGGAGGAATGCTTTGAAGATGAAAATTTGTCCTTAATTTATAGGCAAGTTTGGGTGCAAAGTGCGGCGCACTTAGGAAAAAGTGCAGCGGACTTTGGGTGTTAATGCGATAGAATTTAATGGCTTTTGCTGGAAGTGCAGCGATTTTGAGCAGTTAATGCAGGTGCATTTATTAGACTTTAATTCTTCAAACTTTGGGAAAAAATATGGCGGGTTTTGGCTTTAGAGGAAAGTGCGGCGCACAATGTTACAAGTGTGGCGGACTTTATGAACTTTAGCTAGAAATCTTTCTTTTCTTGTATTCGCCTCCCAAAATGTATAGATTCTTGAGCTTGAGTTATTTCTTCATTTAACCTTTAAATCTTTGTGTATTCTTTAGTTTTCTTCCACGACACATTCCAAGAACCTACAATGACAAATATACTTTATTCTATACCAAAAGTTCTTATATTCAACCGGTTGATATATATAAAAGCATTGATAACGCGTATAGAAACATGTATAATTTGAGCGTTATCAAATCCCTATGAAAACATTTGATTCAGACTCCACTATCCAGAAATCCTAGAGTTACTATAGGATGCTTTATGAGAAAACAAGCAAGGCATAGACATGGTGGATATAAAAATAATGCCCATCGGGATATAAATGGGTTCCTAAGACAAAAATGAAATGGGTGCCTAAAATTAGGAAAGATAATGTGAACACAAGTATTAGTCTCACTATGGATAATGTATCTAGGATAACTAATATCTTGAAGCTCACAAACTCTTTAGGATCCAATTTGTCAAATGTTTCATCATCTTCTAATTCTCTTGCAGATTGTACAAATCATACTATTCATTGTTGACTCTGGATGCACAAAGCACATGACTAGTAATCTCAAGCTGATATGCAATTTTATTGATAAATTTCTAGGTACGATACGATTTGAAAATGATTAATTTTCACCAATTTTTGGTTATGGGAATTTGGTTCAAGGAAATAACACAATCAAGAGGGTTTATAACATCGAAGGCCTTAATCACAATCTATTCTCGGTTGGTCAATTCTGTGAGGCGGATTTGGAGGTTGCATTTGAGAAATCTACTTGCTTTGTGAGAGATCTTCAGAGAAATGACCTACTTACAGGTAATTGTAGATCTGATCTCTACAAAATCTCTCTTTTAGAAACATCTTTACCAAGTCCAATCTATTTCATGGTAAAGGCATCACCAACTCAAGCATGGTTATGGCATCGAAGACTTTCTCATCTTAACTTCGATACCATTAACTTGCTTTCCAAGAAGGATATTAGGAATGGCTTACCAAAGTTGAAATATGTCAAGGATCAACTGTGTTCATCTTGTGAATGCGGTAAAGCAAAAAGAAGTACATTCAAGACAAAGACTGTTCCAAGTTCAAAAGGACGGTTAAATTTGTTTCATATGGACTTATGTAGTCCAATGCGGATTGAAAGCATCAATGGAAATAAATACATTCTGGTGATTGTTGATGACTACTCACGCTACACATGGACTCATTTTCTGAGATCCAAAGATGAAACACCAGAAGTTCTTAAATACTTTCTAAAGATGATTCAACAGAATCTTCAAGCCTAAGTAATTACTGTTCAAACTGACAGAGGCACATAGTTCTTAAACAAGACACTTCATGTATATTTTAAAAAAGAAGGAATTGAACACAAAACGTATAATCCTCAAACACCTAAACAGAACGGCGTTGTCGAAAGACCGAACCGTACTCTTGTTGAGGCTGCTCGAACGATGCTTTCGGCTTCTAAACTACCTTTATTCTTTTGGGCTGAAGCAATAGAAACCGTATGTTACACCCAAAAAAGATCTCTCATCATACCATGACATGAAAAGACACCTTACCAAGAAACCTACTCTCAAACACCTTCACATTTTTCGCTGCACTTTTTACTTAGTCAGAGATGGTAAAATATTGACAAGATAAATGAGAAAGGGGATCTTTGCATTTTTATAGGATATTCTACAATGTCAAAGGGATATAGAGTCTACAACAAGAGAACCAGATTAATTGTTGAATCCATTCACATCAACTTTGATGAAATCAAAGAATTGTCGTTGGTGTCAGATTATGACAACTTTGGCCCTGCGCTCTAACTACAAAAGACTTTTGATCATAACTTTTTAGAACTCAGAATTCAAGACCACAACAATGAACCTTCAAGTTTAAAGCTAGATCCAAATGTTTCTCCTCTAGCAGACAAAACAGATTCGTCACAACAAGAGTTGGATTTTCTATTCTGTCCTTTGTTCGAAGAATAATTCATTAAAGGAAATCAAAGTGTGTCAAAGTCTTTCGCTTTCTCTGATAATTCTCCACAACAAGACACACAACCTATAATGAATGTTCGACCTACAACAGAACTGATCACTCTAAAAACAATTGCTCATGTTGAGGAAAACAATACTGATCAAGCATAAGATGCATGTGTTGAACTGTATGAATTTATCAACCTATTCTTTACACCTATATAATAAGTTCATGAGTCTTCCTCAAGAAATGTTGATACTTCAAACATGCATACATTCTACCAAAGACACCGTTTTGACTACCATTGGACTAAAGATTACCTGTTAGAACAAGTTTGTAGAAATCCATCCAAGCCAGTGCAGACAAGAAGACAACTGTCTACAGATCCTGAAATGTGCATGTTCGCACTCGCCGTAAGTGCTGCTGAAACATTAAGGAAGCAATGGCTGGTCATGCATAGATTGATGCAATGCAGGAAGAGCTTCATTAATTTAACCGACTCAAAGTTTAGGAACTTGTTGACAAACCCTTTAGAGAGACAGTGATAAAACTAAAGTGGTTGTGGAAAAACAAAAAAAATAAAGACAATACTGTTATTCAAAACAAGGCACGACTTGTAGCTAAGAGATATGCTAAGGAAGAGGGTATTGATTTCGAGGAATCTTTTGCACCAGTCGCTCGCTTGGAAGAAGTTCAGATTTTTGTCGCCTACGCTACACACAAATCTTTTCTAATCTACCCGATGAACGTTAAAATGGATTTTCTTAATGGTCCACTAAAGGAAGAGGTTTATGTTGCTCAGCCAGATGGGTTCGTTGATCCTGATCATCTAGAAAAAGTCTACCGTATAAGGAAAGCTCTATATGGATTGAAGCAAGCTTCGAGAGCCTAGTATGATGAAGTCTCAACAATCTTGATGTCCAAAGGTTTCACTAAATGTACCATTGACCCTAGTCTATTTATGATAAGATACAGGGAGGACATTCTACTAGTGCAAATTTACGTCGATGACATTATTTTCGACTCTACAAACCTAAAATTTTCTAAAAGAATTGAAAAATTAATGCATGGTGTAACACCCTCAAAATGGGTCGCAGTGGAATTATGTCCGGGAGTGTTACTTCATGAGTACTTTTGCACAAGCTATGAGAGAACGACCTCTAAACGTGTCGTTTGAAAAGTAATCTTATGTTGTTTTGACTCCAATGCACATCAAGTAAGCCAAGCTTCTAATTCACCTGAGAAAAACATGTTTAAAAGTGTCAACATAAAGTTGGTGAGTTCATAGGTTTGTTTAAGTATAAATGTTGAACCAATGATTTGCAAAGTGTGTATGACCATTTCAACCCTTCTAATAGTCACAAAAATGTATGTATGAAAGTTAAACCACAATTGTTCAAAGAGTATGTATGATAATTGTGATGTATAAAATATCACAAAATGTATTTGTAAATTTAGGATCAAATGAATGAATTGTCCACTGCTTCACTCGTAGTACCATAAAAAGTGTTTACCAATCAGTGACGTTCAGTAAAAGTAGTGTGGACCACAAGATTTTCCCCGTGATATAGCAACACATACTACTATCATAAAATGTAATTACGTTTCCCTAAGCTCGTGACACTGAAGCTCGACATGTATGACTTGCAATATAAATTGCCAACATTGCCCGTGATGCTGTTCAACCTAAAACATCTCAAATCCGACATGGTATACGTCCGTTGTCCGGCAAACCGGCACAGTGAGCATGGCTCACCCGAACGGGGTTGTCAATCCCAAATAGATCTATTTATAACATTCGCGCTTACAATCTAGTAATTGAAAGTTTGTGATAGTGGTCTCAGTGGGTTATCGCTACTTAGGCAAACACGTAATCGAGTTTAAAATGTCCAATTGCTTCCAAAAATGAAATCCAATATTGTATCTCATCGTGAGATATGTAAATGAGTATGTAAATCAATTTGTAAACGAGTTGTAAATGAACATGTAATGAGTTTGAATCAACCATGTAAATGAATTTGTAAACAAGCATGTTCCCACCCCAAAAATATGTGTAAAATAAGTAATACATGAGGCTATAAACTCACCTCAATGAATGAACTGTGATTATACAAATCAAATGAGTGAAACGTCACGGATAGTCCGAATGAAACCTAATTATTTATAGGTCGTATGAGTACTATGTACTTTGAATAACTAACACAATATATAATTCTATATAGTTACATCACCACCTAAACATGTTTGTTTAATTTATTAAATTAAAAAATATAAATTTGTACTTTGTAAAATAATGTTTACGTATTTATATTTGTAAAAGTGTTATATTTGTCCAACAATTGATCGTTTATGAATAATAATTGTTTTAACACATTTATGTAATTATATAATAATATTATATAATTAGTTTAATTGATTTCACAAAAATAGTGCACAAGTATAAAAATAGTGCATAAGGTTTTATAAACCTTATATCTTTTTCGTTTTAACTTCGTTCTATACGTTCTTTATGCCCACGACTTCGTATTAAGAAAATGTATCAAAATATTACATTGCTACTGATGAACAGTAACTTTTACTGTTTTTATAAAATTATATAAAACTACTTTTATATAATTAATTGTTGTAATCTCGTAAAAGTCATAACTCATTCGTTTTAATTGGGTTTTTAGTGATTCTTATGTCCATGTCTTCGTAATTAAAAGTTCTATCAAAGAAAAATATTTTCCAACGGCTTACTATTATGAATAGTAACATATTTTTATAAAATTACTTTTATAAAAATACTTTTTATTGTAAACTTGTAAATTGCGTAACTTCTTCGTTTTAAATCCATTCTTGGTATACTTTATAGTTTTGAAATCCTCATAAGTTGTAATTTAATAGAAAAATGAGTTTACATTTTCATCAGATTCGAAAACTTTGTAGTTTTTATAAAAATACTTTTATAAAAACACTTTTACGTATAATCTGGTAAATATCATAACTTCTTCGTTCTATTTTGGATTTTTGAGTTATATATATGCTTATGATCATTATGAGATGTACTACTTTTATAAAATACTTCTAGATTTTATAAAGTTTCGAATCAAAACAGATTGTCCAAGAACATGTTCATTATATTTATTTACTCATATAAACTATATAAATAAAATAAATAACCATAAATTATATAAATTTATCAACTGCTTGTAAATTCATAAGTAAAAGATATTCTCATGTTTTTAACATCATTTTAACTATGAACAAAGGAAATTCAAATTTAAACAAGTGTGTCTTTATTTTATAAACTTTATAAAATAAACCTAAGTGATGATTAACTACATAGCAATTATATAATACATGAAATTATTATATTGAAGAGATTACGGTTTATAGTATACCTTAAGAAGATGATACATAAGATCTAAACCCAAGTACTAACCAAGAAACCTTAGTTTCTATTCAAGAAAACCCTAAGAAAACCCTACTTTTCTTATACTTGAATAACCCTTTAAATCACCCAACCAAGCTTCCAATACTCTTTGTAATATCTTAGATATGGTATATATAAACCCTTGAATACTTGAATTAACTTAGAAATCAAATTTGTGAATTGTTTGTGTTGCTATTTTGGATTCGTAGGTTTTTGTGGTTATGGAAAGAAAAATGAAGTGTTTTTGCTTGTAAAATGATAAGTGTGTGTTTCTTCATGGATCCTATTTATAGCAAGACTAGAAGATAAATACCATGCAAGAAAACTAGAAAATGGTTTTGGTGTCTCTTTGGGTTGTGTCCGGTTATGGAGACCAAAAGGGAAGGTTTTATGGTTTAAATATTAGGTCTAGAGCTTGTAGTTGTAAGAAAAAGGTATGGTGTCTTGTAAGAACCCTTGTCTTGTGTAAGACTTGATTTGATATGGATTTAGGCATGCTTAAGCCATGTTTTCTTGTCTCTTGGTTCTAACCGACGGTTCACAAGGGTGGGGGGGACAAAATTGACCCAAAGGATAACAAGTATAGTTGTTTAAAGATGTTAGTAGAGGTGTTGGAATTAATTTCAAGTGTATGTATATGTTTGTGTATAGATTTGGCAAACATGCATGCTTACATAAGTTTCTAATATAGTTTTGGGTATTGGGTATAATGGTGGGTATTTGTTGAAGTGTAAATGGGTTTATGGTTTACCACGCATGCAAAAGTGTAGTTTTATTGTGTTACGTAAACTTTTTACGTAACCAATACAAATAAAAAGCGTAAAGTTATAAATTATCATCCTAATAACTTTATAACACTTACATGACGTAAACATTTATTGGTTTAGTGCCCGTTTACGTTGAGCAAAGAATTTTAGTTTACGCGATTTAACTTAACGAAAAGTAAACACGTAAAAATTTAAAATAAATAGTGAAATATTATTGTTGTAAAATGACCCGAAAATGTGAATTGTTACAGTCTCCTCATGTTAAAAGAATTTTATCCCAAAATTTAGTTTGTGTTGCCTACCGGAGTAGTGTTGATGAAGAGGTACGGTTACTTGTTGTGGATTACTTATTTTAATCCTCCAAAATGTGGTGACAAAATTTGTTTTCTTAACATAGAGAGTGTCATTGATACGGGGTTTCAACTCCTTGTATATACCACTTAAGTTTTTTCATCCTCGACATTTTCCTCCTTAATTGCCTTAGTTTAACGTTCAAGTTTCAAATTTATTGCGGTGGTAAAAGTTTAAATCCTAGTGGTCTTATCAGTTCCTTTTGACTTAAAGCGTTAATTATAACATTCTCCTTTCCAGAGTGATAACGGATTTTACCTATAGTGGTGTTACCATTACTAACTTCTATAGCATTGCGTCAACGTTGAATGCGTGATTTAGTAAATTCCTTAATGGCGAGCAATTTGATGGTGAATTGTCCTAGGACGACTAGTGATGCGTCTCGACTTTTTGGCTTAGGATTTAGCGTAAGATGTAACAACCCGAGTTTTACGACGCGTATGACGATCACGAATTCAACGTCATAATTATTAATTTATAAGTTCATGTGAACGAATGTCGACATTTAAAATTTTATTTGTTATGAATAATTATTTTCGTATTTTATTACGAATAGAATTTAGAAATTTTTATTTTTAGTCGATTTGCGATTCAACGTTTGACCACGCGACCGTTAAGCGTTTTGAGCATCATAGAAATTTCGACGCGCTTCGTTAATATTTTTATGATGATAATTTGTATTTTATCATCCTCGTCCCGATTTAGTCGAAACCGAGTTAAAACTTTACTTTGACGTGAGTTAATATTTTTATTAAATATTTTACATCAAATTAAGTGTGACGGAAATAAACTTAGTCACGGAAGTATAATCCCGAGCCATGGTTGTCGGTTTTTATTTAAGTAAAAAGTTGGCTTGTCAAAAATCTAAAGATAGAAAAGAGGGAAGGACTTGTTTTGCCGAATGGCCAAAGTACTAGAAGTATATAAACCATGTTACTTCCATTTTCTAGTCATAAAACACACACTAGTCTTTGTTTTGCTCTCACCCACAACCGGCCACCACCACATCGCCGGTCACCGCCGCCAAAAACCGCCGTGGTCGCCGGAAAAATTACATGCATTCCGATCAACTTATATTTTCTTAATCCCCTAGTCATTTCCTACATTTTTCACCAAGAATATATAACATGCAATGAGTATTTTTGGAGTTAGAATTCGAGTTAGTTTCAAACATTTTCGATTTAAAAGGTGGTGTACCGAAGCTAGATAATCGTTATTAGAAGCTCGGTTTAATTGGAAAATGTTCGATTTTGGTTGTTGGGTTCGGTTCGAGTCTCGACTAAGACAAAGGAGACGATTTTGATTATTGATTTTGCTTATTATAGCATTGTGAGTATTCTTAATAATAATATTGTTACGTTTGTTTTTGTATTTCACGATCTGTTAATTTATCGATTGATGCATGTGATGAAATCCGAGCTAAACTTGCGTAGATTAGATTAAAAGTGTTGTTAGGTGATTGAGCAATATGGATACCGTGTATAGGCTATTTTAGATATGTCTTGGGTGGATTTTTAGGTCAAAAATAGTTTTTGACGCATTTTGTAAGTGTAAGTTCTGAACAGAAACTTTGGCGCGGAAAATAAGGGTCGAGATTTTGTGAAATCTGATTTTGTAAAATCCGTTTTGAGCACTTTCGAGTCCGTTTCGGCCTTCCGGCGAAACACGAAAGTTGCTCGTAATGACATTTTACTTCGCCGCGAGGCTTGCTAGTTTTAAAATCGAGTAATAACGGGTCGAACCCCAAGGTCAAATTCTGCACTTTTATTAAAAATGTCATAGTTCCTGCAGAAACTTGCAGGAGTATTTTGGTCATTTTCTGTCGAGTTTCGGGTCTCGGATAAAACTAAAAAGTTGTCTGAAATGTTGTTTTGCATAAAATCTCTTTTGAGTCTGAGTCGTGAAAATGTGATATAACGGGTCGCGGGTCAGATCTAGTAATATATATATATATATATATATATATATATATATATATATATATATATATGTATATATATATACGTATATATATATACGTATATATATACGTATATATATATACGTATATATATACGTATATATATATACGTATATATATATACGTATATATATATACGTATATATATATATGTATATATATATACGTATATATATACGTATATATATACGTATATATATATATATACGTATATATATACGTATATACGTATATATATATATATATGTATTATGAGAATGTTAAATAAAAAGACAAATATTTGTGAGAAGGGATAAAAAGAAAACTTTTTTTAAAAAGTTCTCGGAAAAACTTCTAAAAAAATCATTAATTCAGGTATGTTGGTGCATAAAACTTTTGTAAAAAGAGTTTTCTAATTTTGAGTATTTATACGTTTTTTAATGCGCAGAAAAAGACAATTTTGGATGCACAAAAAAAAGAAAATTTTGATGCACAAAAAAAATTTTGATGCACAAATTTTCGATTTGTTTATAGTTTGATGCGTATAAAAATTTTGATGCAAAAACAAAAGAAGTTGGTACAAAAATGAATTTTTCGATGCACAAAAAACGATTTAATGCTCTAACGTTTTTTTAATAAAAAAATTTCGGACACAAAACTATCCACTTTTTAGAAAAACTTGCTTTACAACTTTTTCATGACCCAAAATAACACGATCTTGTGAGAATTTTTTCAAAATTTTTTTAAAAGATAATTCTTTTTTATCCCTTTCTCACGAATATTTGTCTTTTTTATTTGTTCTTTATCATGTACGTATATATATATATTATTTTGTTTATACTATATGTATATGTATATGTATATGTATATGTATATGTATAAGTATATGTATATGTATATGTATTATTTAATTATATCTATAAATTTATATTTATATATATTTATTTTATATATATACTATATTATATATTTAGTGTGTGTGTGTGTGTGTTGTGTGTATATTATATATATTACTACATTATATATCTTTATACTTAATATATACCAATACATATTAATATATTATAAAAATATATATATATGTATATGTATATATATGTATATATATATATATATAGAGAGAGAAAGAGAGAGATGGGTTCTAGAGAAAACCTAGAAAATAAAACTACAGGGTAGATTTCGCAAACGTCTCAAACTTCAGGGTAAAGACTGAAAAATTACAATCAAACACGGGTTACATCCAGCTACCTTGTCATTTTCATAAAATAAAAAGAAACACAGCCCAAAAATTACGATCAAATGTTCCGATCAAAAGTTCTGATAAAATATAACGTCAAAAACACTCGTGAACAGATTAAGGGATCAGTAGAATCGTCTCGTTATTCAAATCACGCAGTTTTCTAGTTTCACTCAATCGAATCATTCAGGTTATATATAAATTTCATTCATCTCATTTTAAACTTATTTCTTTCTTATCTATCTGTTTTTTTATCTATATGACATAACTTAGATTCACTAAGATTTATTTGTTATTTTGTGCATTATTGAGTAAACTTTATCATAATTAGTTTTATTGTGAATTTGCATAAAGTTAGGGGGATCTCTTATGACTTTGGAGGTTTAAAATTAATAGTTGATATTCAATGAGTATCTGCTTTAAAAAATGTGTACGAAAATCGTTTATAAGCAGTTAGTGTAAGTTATGTTAGTATTCTATTTTATTCGAATCGATAAATTTATCAGTAAGTATTAAACTATACCGAGGTCTGTTAGTATTTTTGAAATCGGAAAATTTTATACAGACAGTACCGAGGTCCGTGGAGTTTTTTTTTGGATCAATAGTAAGTATTAGGGCATCTATGTATATTTTAGTGCATTTGTGTATGAATTAATATGTATGAATTAATATGTATAAATTAGTGCATCTATGTATATTTTTAGTGCATCGTTGGAACTAATTGGGCATCTGTTTGTACGATTAGGGCATCAAATGTATGAATTAGGGCATCTGTGTGTATTTTAGTGCATCTGTGTACGAATTAATATGTATAAATGAGTGCATCTGTGTATTTGGAACTACTTAGGCATATGTTTGTATGATTAGGGCATCATATGTATGAATTAGGGTATCTATGTATGAATCAATATGTATTAATTAGTGCATATGCATGTATGTTTAGTGTGTCCGTTTGTTAGTGGGTTTTTAGTATTAAGCCCAAAATGAACAAGACTAGAAAGCTGTAGAGTTTTAATATGTGTTGATTTTTTGCAAGTGTTGTTGTTTGGCTCAATTTTGACATTTGGTGCAATGATTGGGGCAATCACAAGTGGTCTTGTTGCTGATTTTGTTGGTCGTAAAGAGGTAAGTTTTAATAGATGTCTGAGTGGTTGAGTAATGGGTGGGATGGACTCCCAAACATATTTTAACCGTATGATAATACATATAAATAAAGAGTAAATAACACAAATTGTTACTTAATGAAATTTATATGAATCGTTTCTCATCGATATTGTTGCCGAATGTCTCCATCTTGTTAATAGGTGTATCAGTCATTGAGGATATTGATTTACTAGTCTTATCAGTCATCTTTGTAAATGGGTATAAGTTGTCTCTCTTAAGTACTAGGTTCAAATCAATGGTATGCAAAAATTAATAACTAAGAATGTAAACATGCTTTGAGGATATCGAGTGTCATCTGCTCAGCAGCATGGCTAGCAATTTACTTTGCAGAGGTACGTAAAGTCCTATGATTAACTTGTGTTATATTTGGATGAGATGAAGAGTTTTTTCGTGTACGACAGGGTCCTTTGGCACTTGATATTGGAATACTATCTATAGGATACGGGATCGGAGTGTTTTCATATGTTGTCCCCGTGTTCATAGCAAAAATTGCACCTAAAAATCTATGAGGCTCATTAACAGCTGCAAATCAGGTTGCAACTATGTTTCACAACAACAATGCATACACTTGGTTAAAAAAAATCACAAACACACTAATGTTTACATATAGTACATGTATAATGTGCATATTTATGGTAGGCAATCTTGCTAAAATTTTGGTCTAATTTGTGATCTGTATATGCAGCTTATGATCACTGCATCAGTGTCGCTTGCCTTTGTTATCGGAACCTCCATCACATGGAGGACCTTGGCATTAACAGGTACAAACATTTGAAACACACACTCTTATTATCATTTTCTCATTGCTCAATAGTCGAGATTTTGTTATAACTACTTGAACTTTACATTACATATCAGCATTGTATATTCAGTGCATTGTTGAAACTAGTTAGGGCATCTGTTTGTTTATATTTAGTGCATCTATAAACATATTAGGGCATCAAATAAGTATGATTAGTGCATCGTTAAACATAATAAGGCATTTGTATGTATGTTATACATGACTGCATCGGTATAGTTTCTATTGAGTTGAGTGACTAGTGATCTGAGTTGTGTGTTATACATGACTGCCATGTCATTTGCCAACGATGTACACTTTTCGGGTGGAGCAATGTTATTGGCTAGTTGATTAGGAATGCAACCTAGGGGTCGAATCCCCGCTATAAAGAACTTTCTGAGTCCTAAACTATAGATAAAATATTACAAAGCAAACACGTAATCTTACAACCTATGTAGCAATGAGAAGGCAATGAGAGGATGCTTGATAAACTATAGCAAGTGTAAGAGTTAGTAAGTACTTACGAAATTCTCTATGTTATCTTGGCTACATATCTCTTGACGAGTTTATATGATATTTATTATTTCTTGATGAGTATATATGATATTTTTTGACGAGTATATATGATACTCATTATGTCAACTGCAAATCTACAATAACATCTGTTGTTTGACACTGATCATATGTATGAATTAGGGCATCTGTGTATGAATTAGGGCATCTATATATGAATTAATATGTTAAGGTCATTTGTATGTACGATTAGGGCATCAAATGTATGAATTTGGGCATCTGTGTATATTTTCTTGCATCTGTGTATGAATTAATATGTATTAATTAGTGCTTCTGTATGTATGTTTAGTAAATCCGTTTGTTAGTGGAGTTTTTAGTATTAAGCCCAAAATGAACATGACTAGAAAGTTGTAGAGTTTAAATATGTGTTGATTGTTTTTGCAGTATTCGCTATTTGGCTCAATTCTAACATTTGGTGGAATGATTAGGGCGATCACAAGTGGTCCCGTTGCTGATTTTGTTGGTCGTAAAGAGGTAAGTTCTAATAGAAGTCAGAGTGGTCGAGTAACGGTTCTGAGTGGTCGAGTAACTGGTTGGATGGACTCCCAAACATATTTTAACCGTATGATAATACATATAAATGAAGAGTTAATTACACATTTTAACTGCATGCTGGGTGCAAGGGCTGTTAATTCGGTTTTTTCATATAGTGTGGAACTAGCAATAACTGAATCATTTCTAATTAAGGACAAAAGAAATTCCTTTAAGTAATTTTCTTTATTTTATAAAAAGAAAAAAGAGCTGATATTGGTAGATATGAATTATCTATTAATCTGAACAAAGGATAA
This sequence comes from Tanacetum coccineum, assembly GCA_026074375.1. NCBI lineage: Eukaryota > Viridiplantae > Streptophyta > Magnoliopsida > Asterales > Asteraceae > Tanacetum > Tanacetum coccineum. Next base: position 2,871 of record BQNB010107681.1, on the reverse strand, counting down.
CATTTTATGCCTTAAATGGTTGGTTTACGGGTCAAAACAGATTGGGTTTGAAATGGGTCATTATTAGTACGGGTAAAAAGTAAAAAACTGGCAGGCCATGTTAGGTTGTGTTGTACCAATCTGACATGTCACTAATTGCATCCGTTTGTATCATAGTAGGGCATCCGTTTGTAAATTTTTTTATTTAAAATGTCATTTATTTGTGATTTTTGGAATACAGGTTATTGTTAGATCGATCAAATGCAGGTAGAACAAAGGACATCAACCAATACACTACACTGGTATTGGTGCTTTAGATCTGAGAAATTGCAAATTTACCGATAAAATATAGGAGTTAAAGGATTAAACAGTATATCTCAGTCTAGGATTTATTTGTGTTAACTACTTACAGGCCTTTAGAGTTTGGCGTAGCGGAAACATAGGTGCTTTACCAACCTTAGGCTGTATCTCTCAAATTCGAATAAAATAACTAAACTATACAACGCATCATATCATAAAACTCTTCAAAACCAATACATTTATGAACAAACATAATGGTTACCTAATATAAATTCATAAAACAAAACCCTAACTCATAAAAGCCTAAAATTAGTACAAGTAAACTCTACGTATATAACTAAACAAACAAAAGATAAAATCGAAATATGTTAATAAACTTACTTTGTGAATCTGATATACATGAATCTGAGAAATTAAAACGAGATGATTTCATTGAATTTTTTCATCGTGAATTATAAAAGATAGGATCAAAATTATAAAGATAGGATTTAATGTCATGTTTATTGTACTGGGAGAGAAAAAAAATAGGGTCCTGAAGTGAGAGAAAGAAGAAGAAAAAAAATGAGAGAAAATTAGACAACCATATATTTAAAAGGCAAGATTGTTGCCCCGAGGCACCTTAAATGCTCTCATTTAATGCACTTCTCAGACCGGTTTGACCCGCCAAAAATCCGTCAAAACCCACCGCTGGTGGACCAAAAACCGGACCCGACCCGACCCGTTCTTTTTTCTTTTTCGGTGCTATAACTCGTGTGACATACGTGTCATTTCCACCTCTTCTCCACCAAACTTCTCTCCCATATCCCAAAACACACACACAGAGCACATCCCACCTCACAAAACACACACATACCGCCTACTCATTTTCTGATAAAGTGCTATGCAATTATTGAAGCAATTGATTTTGATACGAGGTTTGCTTCATTTGTGTTGGGAGATAACCCAATACTCTCTTCAATGCTGCCAATCTCTTCGTTGCCTCCGTTGATGGTGTGTGGTGTTGGTGATCGGTCCGTTGCATCGTTGAGCTTATGTGGGTGCTTTGTTTTGTGACTGTTATGATTTATGGGGATTTGTTGAATCAAGTTGTGGTGATGACGTCATTGGTGGTGACGATTATGGCTGCACCTGCTCCCACTAGCGATGGTATATATCTCCTTATAATTAATTGTTCATTTTTTATATATTATATTACTTGATGCACCATGTAGATGTGTTTTTATTCTTAGATCTGATATATGCTTCAAATCCCCCCCATTCCCTCACCCAACCCCCCCCCCAACCCACAAAACCCCACACCAAACCCCACCCCTAAATTACAAATCATTAGTGTCATTTCCACCTCTTCTCCGCACCAAACTTTATCCCATATCCCAAAACACCACACACAGAGCACATCCCAACCTCACATAACACACACACACCGCCTACTCATTTTCTGATAAAGTGCTATGCAATTGTTGAAGCAATTGATTTTGATACGGGGTTTGCTTCATTTGTGTTGGGAGATAACCCAATACTCTCTTCGATGTCGCCGATCTCTTCGTTGCCTCCGTTGATGGTGTGTGGTGTTGGTGATCGGTTCGTTGCGTCGTTGAGCTTATGTGGGTGCTTTGTTTTGTGACTATTTTGATTTATGAGGATTTGTTTAATTGAGTTATAGTGATGACGTCATTGGTGGTGACGATGATGGTTGCACCTGCTCCCACTAGCGATGGTATATCTCTCCTTTTAATTAATTGTTCATTTTTTATATTATATTACTTGATGCACCATGTAGATGTGTTTTTATTCTTAGATCTGATATATGCTCTATCATTTTAGCAACAAAAAAAGCATTAGGTGTTTTATGTGATATTGAGCTCATCTAGCGGTTAGGGGGTGTTTGTTTTGGCTTACATACGCAGCTTATGACTTATTTGGTTTTCGGTACATCTTTCATAAGCTCACTTTTTGTTGCTTACTTTGAATCTTTTCGGCTTTTATTTATGCAACCTATGGGCTTATTTGGTTTTTTGTATTGTTTCGTAACTCACTTTTTGGGCTTATTTTGAATCTTTCCAACTCATGTAAGATCTTCTATGACTTATAAAACTATATGAAAGTTTCAAAATAAGCAAAAAAAGTGAGCTTATGAAACATAAGCCCAAAATCAAATAAGCCATAAGCCGGCTATATAAGCCAAAAATTTGAGAATAAGCAACAAAAAGTGAGCTTATGAAAGATATACCCAAAATAAAAAAATTCGAATTTTGTAATGGGTATTCGGGTGTTTGTCACGTGTTTAGGAATCTGATCAAATGATGAATCGAAACTACGTCCGACATCGATTCATGTTGTGTTGCTCTGTAAATTGGAAGGGTGATGGAGTGCGAGTGTCGCTCGCTTTAGCAACCTTTACGAGCGATAAAGTGCTATGCAATTATTGAAGCAATTAATTTTGATACGGGGTTCGCTTCATTTGTGTTTGAAGATAACCCAATACTCTCTTTGATGCCGCCGATCTTTTCGTTGCCGCCGTTGATGGTGTGTGGCGTTGGTGGTCGGTTGGTAGCGTCGTTGAGCTTATGTGGGTGCTTTGTTTTGTGACTG
>BQNB010107680.1:0-23117 GCA_026074375.1 Tanacetum coccineum | reverse complement strand
GCAAGATTTTCCCATGATAATGCAACCGAGGCAAACATCATAAAATGTAATTACGTTTCTCTAAGCTTATGACACTGAAGCTCGACATGTATCAGTTGCAATATAAATTGCCAACATTGCCCGTGATCATATTCTAACCCGCAACATCCTATGTCCGACATGGTATACGTACGTTGTTTGGCAAACCGGCACAGTGAGCATGACTCACCAGAACGGGAATGTCAATCCCAAATAGATCTATTTATAATATTCGCGCTCACAACAAGTAATTGACAGTTCATGATAATGGGCACAGAGGGTTATCACTACTTAGGCAAACACGTAATCGTAATGTAAAATATCCACTTGCGTCCAATTGTAAAACATGCATATGTTTCTCACCCCAAAACTTGTAAATCATTATAAATGTAAAACGTGGGGCTATGAACTCACCTCGAGTAAATGAATATCAAGTATATCACAGAAAATGCGTCAGATAAACGCCGAATGCAACCTAATTAATTATAGGCCGTATAAGTACTAAGCACTTTGATTAACTAATACCATATACAATTCTATATAGCTATATCACCATCTAACTGCGTTTATGAAATCATATTTATAAAGTTAAATTGTTTATAAATATTTCATTAGTAAAAACGACGTAATTTTCCCGTTTTAAGTCTGTTTGGTATGTTTCTTACGTCCACGCTTTCGTATTAAGACGATGTATCAAAATATTACATTTTTAATATTTGAGTCCTCTGGTGAACAGTGGTTTTTACTGCTCATGGACTTTTATAAATTTAGTTATCGTAAATGTCATATCTTATTTGTTTTAACTCTGATTTTATTGATTCTTTCGAGCACGTCTTCGTAATTAAAAGTTTTATCTAACTAATGTATTTTTCAAAAATGTATCTGAGATGAATAGTGATTTTTACTATTCATAGTTTATACAATTATTTTTATAAACTTTAATTATCGTAAACACGGAAAAAATTCATAACTCCTTCGTTATTGATCAAAGAATTATGATTCTTAATGTTTTGAAATCCTAAAATTATATACTATCTGAGAAAAATAATCAATATTTTATATCAGAAGTGGTTTGAATAAGTTTTTATAAAATTTCTTTTATAAACGCATTTATTATCGTATAACTTGTAAATTACGTATCTCCTTCGTTATAAATCGGTTTTTCAAGTTCTTTATATGGTTGGAATCCTCATGACATGTAGTATTTTTTTAAAATGTAAAATAAATAAATTAAAAATCAAATTCTAACAGAAGGTTTTGGTCATATTGTATAAATATGATTAAAACTTGATTTTATACCTTTTTAGTTTAGCCACTTTGTTACAAGTCCATTACAACACTTAATATCACATGTCTTACATACTTAGGGTCTTTAGTTCATGATTTGTCCAAAGATTGTCCAAGAATCATAAGATCCATATGTCTACATACTTATTTGTTCATTAACTTTCATAAGTATACTTTTTAGGTAACTTGTTTATATACTCTTTTTATACATAAACCACACTTGTACAATACTTATATGATATTAGCATTCATATAACATATGTAAAAGCATACCAAATCATAACCAAGTGTAAAAATCCATTTTACAAGTTAAATAATTTTCCTATATGGTGATTAACTACATAGCCATTATATACACATAAAATCATGAATGTGAAGAGATTAATATTTTTAGGTAACCTTAATATGATTCAAGATGATGAAAAACAATGTATAAACCCTTGTTTAGCAAACAAACCCTAGCTTCTAAGTCTTAGAAAACCCTAATCCAAAGCAAACCCTAATCTTGCATTTTCTTGCTTAACCCTTTTAAATGTTTAACCAAGCCTTCAAACCTTCTTGGTTTATCTCTAGATATATTGTAGGGAATGCTGTATAATGTGGTAAATAAAATATTGTGTATGGATGGTTTTAGTGTGAGATTTTGTCGGGGTTTAAATGAGGAAAAACGGGAGAGTTTTGTTTGTTTTTACCTTTGAAATGAATTGTAAGTGTTTCTTATCTAGTAGCTACTTATATACCATGAAGACTAGTCAAGTTGCATATTAGAAAGTCCAAGACAAGATGAGGATTTTTAGGGAGAGTTGGTCCTTTTCACTATTAGGGTTAGTAAGACATAATGAATCATATGTTGTACAATACTTTAGAAAGATTTGTGTTATTTCCACTTGGTTTTTTCAACATATCCGCCATACACATTGCACATATAAGATCTATTATGATAATTTTGAGTATTGGGTATACTTGTGGGAATTTGTAGTATAGATAGGTATTGGTGCTTCCGGTATCTAAAATGCATTTAATTGCGAAACGTTAAACGTTTTACTAACCAATAAAATACAAATATTAAAAAGTGATTATTTCTTTTGGTAAAAAGTAATAAAATAGCTTGCTTGACATAAACTTTAATTTTTTTGTACCCGTTTACGTTGATTGTTGATTTTTAGTTTACGCGATTTAACTTAACGATTAAAATTAAAAGCAAATGCCGTAAAATGTATAAAATAAATAGCTAGATACTTATAGACGTAGACATATGTGAAAAAAATGATTGTTACATCTTTCTTTGTGGGGCATAGCCAATGAAAATACCAATATCAGCATTCGTTGTAACTTACCAAGTTACTCGCTATCATTTGTCAGATAACAAAGTGCACCAAATACATGGAAAAAAGATAAGTCGGGAAGTTTGTCATATAAAAGCTCATATGTTGTTTTGTCATGACAAAGACGTATTAAGCTAAAAAGGACAGAAATCTTAAAAAGCTATAACACTTAATTTTTTTTAAAGCTAAACTACAAATGAGCTAAAATAAGCTCTAAACTAAAGAAAAATAAGCTAAAGGGGACTTATACTAACCTAATAAGCTATACTAACCTAGAATAAGCAAATGCAATAAGCAGATAAGCTTAAATAAGCAAATGAAAAAGCATTTTCTCAAACTTTTTGAACACTTAGCAATCTATGACAGTTTTGGCAAAAACTCAAAACAACAATGCAGGCTATTGACTATTGTTCCTAACCTGTTTTAGCATATGCATGAACACAAAAACTTCATAAAAGCAACAATAAGCAAAGCACAATCAAATAAGCAACTAGAATAAGCTATAACTTAACAGTTTCAAACCACAACTCCTCAATTCCTTAAAAATGAGTTTAATTACTGAAAAACTTTAACAAACTAAATCTTAGGACAAATTTAAGCTAAACTAAACTGTCTTAAGTGTCAAATTGCAATTTTAACCCACTTTGACCCATTTAAGCAGTTAAACCAAACACCCATTTAAGAACTGTTTTAGCTTTTTAAACTTGAAAACTTGAAATTTTTATGAACAAACCTATTAGATCAGATATCTAACAAGCATAATAAACATTATTAAGCATATTTAAATAACAAATAAGCACTTAAATAAGCTAAAACAGATTATGCAAGTAGATAAGCTATTTAAGACAGATTTTTGAGAAAACTTAAACTATTGACTTCTAAACTACAAGACAAGTATAATAAGCATTAAACATCACAAATAAGCATAAATAAGCAAAGATAAGCAGGCAATAAGCAATAATAAGCAGTTGAATAGTAAATAGACTAAAAACTTAAAATGAAAACTTACAAACACCCTTGCTCAAAACAGGGTAAATAATCAAATCTACAAGCTCTAGCTTGTCAAATGAAAAACTAGTGAGGTCTATAAGCTCTTCCCAAACTAGCTTATCATCCAAAGAAGCTGAGGTGTTTTAAGGGGTGGATCTTTTTAGTATTTTTTTAGATTTTTATAATTAAAACAGGAAATAAAAGAGATTAAAACAATAAACTAAGGCTTGATTCAAGAATCAAAAAGCTTAGTGAAGATTTTAGGTAAGATCTACAAGCTGCTTCATAGCTTTTCAAGGCTTGACAACTTATATAAAATGATCAAACATAGAAACTTAAAACATAAACCTCAAAATTTCATTAAAAACTTAAACTTTTACAAAGGAAAGGAAATACAAAATGCTTTAAAACTTGAATAAAAATTACATTAAAAGAGACTAAAAACTTAATAAAAACTCTAAAAAAACTCTCTCAACCACAAGGGTTAAGCCCTCTATTTATAAGCCGGATAGAAGGAACTAGATCCTTGGCTTGGTTTTCTTGTGTGAGAGGAAAAGTAGCTTCAATCTTGGCCCTTTAAATTAATTTGTGCTTCTTTAAAATCCATCATAACCCTTGGATGTGTCCACGCAATCATTCCCTAATGATTGCATTGGATTGCCAACGTGTCAGGTGCCAAAAACGTCATCCCTTGCATCATTTAAGCTTCTAGAAGAGGGTTTAAGTGGGTTTAACCTCAGGGTAAGAGTAAATTTGGGGATGGAGGGTGAACAGTAACAATGGAGGGGGAGCGGGAAAAGGAGTTGTTCTGTTTGTTTGGTGCAGGGCACAAGTTTGGGTAATTGGCAAAAATGGTCCCTCCATTTTATATAAGTATATGCTTTAAAGGTCCTTGGAGGTACAACCTTGGTCCTTGGAGTTTATAATTGTTTGCACCGTTAGTCCTTAAAGGACTAACGGGGGTGTAATAAAAGGGATGTGGTTAACGGGGTTATAAGGGGGTGTTTACAGGTGTTGGTTTGGGCTAGTGTTTGGGCCGGGTATGGCTTAAAAAGTATAAGTGGGCTGTCCCAGGCCCACTAGGTAGGTACGGGTGGGCCCACTTTTGGCAATTTAGGTTTTCGGGTTCGGTTTTCGATGCTCTTCTAATGCCACTTCTCGGGGTTGACTTTGACTTGATTTTGACCCCGTTGACGTTTTGACTTTAGGCTTTGACTTTGTCTTTTCTTCACGCTCTTTCCGTTCTCGTGCTTGGTTTTGTCGTTTTTGGCTTCATTTTTCGTTCTTTTGCAGGATATCCATTTCCTGCATAATATAAATGAAAACATACAAATACAATGTATTTTTGGTACGTTTTTGGTCATTTAAGTCCGGTTTTAAAGGTCAAAAGTATGTGTATTTAAGCACATACCAAAATCCCCTTTGAAAAGCTTCGTTTTTACCATTTTTAAATGTATACACTTATTCCTACACATATTTTTGTTCTTTTCATTTTTCTTTTTTTTTATACTTTTCATATTAAGCAACTAACTAGAATGTTTGACTTTCGTTATTTTTATAACTTTTAGGGATTATAGAACAAGATGACTTTTAAAGATATCACTTATTCCTAAAAAAATTTATTTTCCTATTTTCTCATTTTTTTTAGTAACTAATTATTTTAGACTTTCATTATTTTTAATAACCGTGTAGGGATCATAAAACAAGATGCCTTTCGATCCGAGAATGCCCAAAACGGAAAAATTCATCGTCCCTGAGACATTTTACTAAGCCCCCAAACAAGCTTAAACGAAATCACCCGTTAAAATATCAGTTAAGATGCTAACACTACTCATATTTGCAACTTGTGAACTTTTCACTCCCGACAATTATTATATCTTAGGTGAATGTGCTATTTTGAATTTCAACCATGGATCAACGTTTTTGCAAAATTCTATGCTTCACGTTCCACCCGAGAATAATGAGTTTGAAGGCGAGATCATCCCATGTAGTGACTTTCGTCTCGGCACATCCCAACCTTGCGACTAAGTGACCAGGCTTTTGACACCCCACAGAGACTAGTATCAGGACTCACGAACCTTAGGTTTCAAAAACTCTAAGGTTTCCCATATATACATAGCTTAAAAACTTAAAATAGAATAGTCAAGGTGCAAAAGCATATTTAAATTTAACAAAAAGAGATCTATTTATTAATTAAAAAACTAATATTAAACCAACTTGAATGCAGATTGTAACCCTCTTACCCTTTTAGAAGGCTGCAACATCGGTTGTAAGCCGGCAAGATTCAGCAAACTTTTATCAGTCTAGGATTTTTATTCTTACTATGGGCTTTCTTTAGAAGGTTGTAACATCGGTTGTGAGCCGGGAAGATACAGCAAACTTTTATCAGCCCACAGTTTATATTTATTATATTTTTCATTTTTCATTATTTTTTTTATATAGAGAAGACTTCTTTTTGAAAAATTCAAGTTTGAACTAAGACTAAAATTTTTGCTATACACTACATAAAAATTGTTGATTTAAGTTTAATTTCCAAAAATAGCACGTATATTAATCCGGTTAGAAGCTTATGGGAGAAAAAGCCACAAATTACATACATGAGCTCTTAAGATTTCCAAATAATCCTTGTTTAGCATCCAACTCATAATCAACTCTATCATTTTTCGTTCTTCGCCAATTTCTGCGAACGCTTAGCCAAAAAGTTAAGGAACAAGCTAGAGCTCAACACGCTCGATCGAGTCAAAATTTATTCTTATTCTACCCAACAGGAAAGTCAAAATTGTGACAAAACACTTATTTTATTTTTGAAAATTTTAAAAAAATTTCATTTTTTTGAAATTTTGGTGGTAAAAACGGGATTACGCGAAAACAACGGCTGCAGGCACAATCAAATCGATAGATCCCCCCATACTAGAATTAAACATTGTCCTCAATGTTTTTAGAAGGGTCTCTACGTAAATCCTAAGCCGTTTATTAAGTATGCTTAAAGATAAACATTAGTCGATAAGATTAGGATATTGGATTTCCCAAATGAAGCTGAGGATTTGAAGCTCTTATGATCGAAGAACAAAACCACGAGCACGAGAGGCTTCAAAAATCCAGGACAATCTTGGAAAATCATAAAAACAAGCAAACGAGAATGGGAAGAGGCACACCTCTCACAACAAAAAAAACTTATTCATTACTACATAATATAACTACGGATAAGCATGGGGTGCCTCCCATGAAGCTCTTGTTTAGGGTCACTAAGCTTGACCCAATCCCCGAATTCATTTATCCTTGGGGAAGGTTTGGAGATCCGGGACAACCATTTATAGTACGTCCCCTCAAAAGTAGTGCTTAATTCGATGACCGTTCACCTTGAAGTTTGGCCCAGAGTTTTGAGATAAAAAAACGGTGCCATATGGAAAGACTTAGGTAATGGTGAACGGTCCGGACCAACGGGATTTCAACTTGCCCGAGAACATCTTCAATCTAGAGTTAAAGAGGAGGACTTGATCACCGACGTTGAAAACGCGGTTTTTGATCTTTGAGTCACGGATCCTCTTTGTTTTCTCTTTATAGATCAAAGAGTTCTCATAGGCATGATCATAAAGTTCGTTTAGTTCATTTAGTTGAACTTTACGGTGATCACCGGCGGTCTCAAGGTCAAAGTTTGCATGCTTCAAGGCCCAGTAGGCTTTGTGCTCGAGCTCGATCGGTAGATGACATGCATTTCCGTACAAGAGCATGTATGGAGTACACTCGATGGGTGTTTTGTAAGCGGTAAATATAAACCCCCGTATTTAAGGTCACTACTATTTCTAATCTCATAATTAATTTATAAATTTTAAACAAGTTACTTTTATTTACATTTAGACATTTTATTGAAATCGTCGTTTTAATTAAATTCGAGCTATGCTTAAAACAATTATCCGTCTTGAACCGTACGTAAATTAAACTTTTCAGAAAAGTATTCCGTTTAATGTAGAATTATTTTTATCATATTCGTTTTTACTTCGTGGTTTCGCCTTAACTCTCGTTTTATTTTACGCCGATACCCGTTAGCCTCAAAACTACCTACCTATCTTAAAATTTATACACTAAACACTAAAGTTTATAAAAATTAAACTTTAAACTCATCACCACCACCTCATATGAGGCGTGGCATGATGTGGTGCAAGGACTAAGACACTTGTCTTAGTCCCTTGCATGCATAACTTACACAAAAAGCCAACTAACACTACCATTTCCTCCCATTGTTTACAAAAACCACACACACATCTCCTTTGTCTCTCCCTTTTTGCCGAATTTATCACCACCATAACACCATTTCCATCAAATTTTTACTAATCAAATAATAACCTACTAGTGAATATGACTACCTAGTATGGTTTCCTATACTTTTTGAAGTGATTAAAGGGTGTTTTCAAGGAAGTTTATATATATTTTGGGGCTGAAGTCATTGAAGATTTTATGGAGTCATTTGGGTCATAATAAAGTGGTGTCAAAAACATTTGGGTAAAGATTCAAGACTTGGTGTAAAGGAGTCATTTGGTTTTGGGTGATAATCATCACTTACATCATTTTTGTTGGGTATAATCTCTACTTATTTTTATTATTCTTGTATTTTCTTGTATTTCATTTATAAATGTAATTGTAAATATGATTAATATGATGATCAAGAGTTATTGGGGTTTTGTGTGTACTAGATTAGGTTAAAAATGGATAAACCTAGCTTAAAAACATTGGTGGAAAATCACTAGAAAAATTCGGGCATAAGAAACGAGAAAGTTTGACATTTTTGATTATGATAAACAACTGATTTGACTTTAATCTAAGTTGTGGACCATCGTTTTATGAGCGTAGTAGACAATTTTGGATCAACACTTGAATTGTAATAATTGCTGAGATTATGGACCGATTTATTAACCAAAATAGTCAATTCTGACCTTGCTGGACAGAACGTATAAAAAGTCATACTTGCACTCTGAGTTGAGTAAAAACTAAAACTAGAGATGTAGATAAACTTACTAGATACTGACCAATTGAATAGTCAACCAATTCATTATGGTTGAAAATGCGTCAAAACGTAAAAGTAAGTTTAACAGCCAAAAATGATAAATTGACTTGTAATAAAAAAAGACTTTAAGTATATGTGACACACTTCAAAATAAAGTATAGAAAATAACTTAATAATCTATAATGTACACTTAAATTATGAAACAAGAAATGTAAAATATTATCAAAGAACATTATTTATTGTTAAAGAGATATAACTAATTATATAAACAATTAAATCTATATTAAACTTTTACGTCTATATTCAAACTAAAAGTTTGTAAAAGCGTTTTTTTTTGAGACGAAAAACCCCGAGGTATAGACCCACTTTTGGAGTTTTATATATTGAACCTACTGACCTTACACTTATATCAACCCCGAAAAACCCCGAAAAATTTATACAATATACACATAAACATAAAAAAGAGTCATAAGACTTTAAATGGGACCATAGACCCAAATACATTAATTATAACTATAATACTTAATTGGGCTTCGCATTTGACCCAACCCACTTAGGCCTAATATTTGGACTAATGGCCTGGTCCATGGCCCAATTAAAATAGACAAATTAACTAATGTACTTAATATGGGAGAAAAAGCCACAAATTACATACATGAGCTCTTAAGATTTCCAAATAATCCTTGTTTAGCATCCAACTCATACTTCGCGAGTTTTCGCGAACGCTTAGCCTAAAAGTTAAGGAACGAGCTAGGGCTCAACATGCTCGATCGGGTCAAAATTTATTCTTATTCTACCCAGCAGGAAAGTCAAAATTGTGACAAAACACTTATAAAAACGGGATTACGCGAAAGCAACAGCTGCAGGCATAATCAAATCGATAGATCCCCCATACTAGAATTAAACATTGTCCTCAATGTTTTTAGAAGGGTCTCTACGTAAATCCTAAGCCGTTTACTAAGTATGCTTAAAGATAGACGTTAGTCAATAAGATTAGGATATTGGATTTCCCAAATGAAGCTGAGGATTTGAAGCTCTTGTGATCGAAGGACAAAACCACGAGCACGAGAGGCTTCAAAAATCCAGGACAATCCTAGACAATAATAAAAACACAAGCAAACGAGAATGGAAAGAGGCCCACCTCTCACAAAAAAAAACACTTATTCATTACTACATAATATAACTAAGGATAAGCATGGGGTGCCTCCCACGAAGCGCTTGTTTAGGGTCACTAAGCTTGACCCAATCCCCGAATTCATTTGTCCTTGGGGAAGGTTTGGAGATCCGAGACAACCAATTTTGGTACGTCCCCTCCAAAGTAGTGCTTAATTCTATGACCGTTCACCTTGAAATTTAGCCTGGAGTTTTGAGATAACTCAACGGTGCCATATGGAAAGACATGGGCAATGGTGAATGGTCCGGACCAACGGGATTTCAACTTGCCCGAGAACATCTTCAATCTAGAGTTAAAGAGGAGGACTTGATCACCAACGTTGAAAACGCGGTTTTTGATCTTTGAGTCATGGATCCTCTTTGTTTTCTCTTTATAGATCAAAGAGTTCTCATAGGCATGATCACGAAGTTCATTTAGTTCATTGAGTTGAACTTTACGGTGATCACCCGCGGTCTCAAGGTCAAAGTTTGCATGCTTCAAGGCCCAGTAGGCTTTGTGCTCGAGCTCGATCGGTAGATGACATGCCTTTCCGTACACGAGCTTGTATGGGGTACACCCGATGGGTGTTTTGTAAGCGGTACGGAAGGCCCAAAGTACGTCATCTAGTTTATCAGACCAAGATGCATGGTTCTCGCCCACGGTCCTTTTAAGAATTCGTTTCAAGCCACGATTGGATACCTCAACTTGCCTACTTGTTTGTGGGTGATACGCGGTGGAGAGACGGTGAGTAACTCCATATTTAAGCATGACCTTTGCAAACTGGTCATTGCAAAAATGGGTTCCGCGATCACTTATGATAGCACGAGGGGCACCGAATCGGGCGAAGAGAGATTTAAGAAATTTGCAAACAACTCGGGCGTCGTTTGTGGGGAGCGCTTTCGCTTCAACCCATTTTGACAAATAGTCGACCGCCACGAGTATATATTTGTTCCCTCGTGAAGACGGGAATGGCCCCATGAAATCGATGCCCCACACGTCAAAGATTTCGCAAACTTGGATGGAATTTTGAGGCATTTCATCACGTTGCAAAATTTTTCCTTGACGCTGACAAGTGTCACATCGGGTGACCAAGTCATGGGCATCTTTGTAAATCGTGGGCCAATAAAATCCTGAGTCAAAAACCTTTTTGGCGGTGTAGTTGGCACCGTAATGTCCCCCGGTGGGTCCACTATGGCAAGCTGTGAGGATGTCAACAACTTCTTGGCCTGCAACACACCGCCGGATCATTTGATCCGCACATATTTTAAATAAGAAGGGGTCGTCCCAAAAGTAGTGTTTAACATCCTTGAAAAACTTGTTCTTTTGTTGGGACGACATCCCTTTAACAATGAAATTCCCTGCGTGGTAATTTGCATAATCGGCAAACCACGGGGTACTTGAGTCATCATGAGAAGTCACCATATTAAGTGTCTCGAGAGGAAACTTTTCATTTACCTCCTTTGGGTCGAGCACATTTTCATACGGATTTTCTAATCGAGAAAGATGATCGACCGCGAGATTCTCGGCTCCTTTTGTGTCAATTACTTTGAATGTGAACTCTTGAAGGAGGAGAACCCACCGGAGCAATCTCGCCTTGGAATCTTTTTTAGCAAAGAGATATTTTAGGGTTGGTTAGTATTTTAGGCCTTAAAATACATTGGTGAAGTGGTAGATTGGTTCTAGCTAAGATTAGGACTCGACATCTAGCTTAGTGTCAAAAAATAATGTAAGCGACGCGGTTTATGTGTTTAGGCCATAAAATACAAGGTTTGTTATGTTGGGCCATAAAACATAACGGGTTTGGTTGTACCCGAAGAAGAACTCGACATCTAGCTTAGTGTCAGAAAATAATGTAAGCATTGGTATAAGGTTTTCTCCGCCGAAAGGGAGCTTGTTGATTAGTGAAGTAACTCTTGAGTTGGATACTCGAGGAGTGGAGTAGGGCGAAGAGGAGCTTCATGACCGAACCACTATAAATCATCGTGTCGGTTTGCATTTTCTTTTACCCTTCGCTTTACTTATTTATTTACATTTATCGCTTTACTTTTATACTTGCATTGTACTCATGATTGTGTGAATGGTTGTGTATATCCTGTTAGTTAAAGTTGTGTAGCTCTTTGTGCTAAATATTGTGAGTGTGGTTATATTGTTAGAATATGCTTTAGCTATTGTAAACCTATGATCGACACTTCTCATATTGCGTCAAACTTGATTGGTGATTTGATACAAAAGATCTAGTCCAAAAACCTCTTCTGGAGGCGGTCCCATAAATCAGGCGGCCCCCTGATATACTTGGCGGCCCCCATATATATATGGGACCGCCGGTAGAAGAGTGATGTAATTCTTGATCTTAAAGTTTTTAATGGAAACGTATTCACCCCCCAATGTAATTGCACCCCCTTATAAACGGTTTCAAACAGTTTTATAAATCACAAGGTTATATAATAACACTATAGAAACCTCTTCAAAGGATACGCTACTTAAAGCTTCAACACATTTAATTAAGGAGACACTAATCATGGGAAAGCAAACATTATTTCGCATTTACTTGATTAAGAACATATGTAACATTATTATAACTGTCGTAGGAAATTTAGTTCATTCTAACTAGTAGGAGTTTAGACATAACCACGGTCCTTTGTTTTAGTTCCACTAGTTTAAGCCAGTTTGACTTGATTAGATTTCAAAAGATAAACCAATTTGTTAAAATTTGCTACCTAAAACAAGTTTTTAAGTTACCTATTATTAGATCTTAAGTGTTAAATGGTAAATAAGTACTTTGTCTATCCTTTACATGTAGATATGATCTAATTATTGAAATGGTACTGCGAATCCTGTCCATATTGAGAACACGCGAGTTCGGTTATTACAAAAACTGCGAGTTTCAGTCTAAACAATATTGCGAGTCCGGTCAATATTGAGAACTGTGATCCGGTTTGTTACGTAAAACTGTGAGTCAGTATAAACAATAGACTCGAGTTATCGGTCATAGTCACGACTATAAAACGAGTCCGGTCAATACTAAGAACTGCAAATCCGGTCACTTAAGGAAAACTGCTAGTTCGGTCATAACTGGCCACTGCGAGTTCGGTCATAACAAAAACTGTGAGTCCGGTTAAATCTATAGACCTGCGAGTCAGGTTAAGCCTATGGACTTGCGAGTCTGGTTTATACTACCAATTGCGAATCCGATTCGAGAACTCAAGTGATTTGCAAACATGTTATTACTTCAAGATTAAAACAAATGGAAACACATCATTCATATAAACATGTTTGGAAACAAATTGCTACAAAATCATCAAGATGTTAACACAAACGAGCATTTAGCACCATAAAATCAATTCGCACCCAAGAACAAACATTCAATATATGATATCAAAGCACACACATATTCAATAATACATTTAACACTTATCCTACACAAAACCCACAAACTCTTCCTATTAAAACTCAAAAACACACAATTTTGACATACAAAAATAAATAAATCATACGCATATGTTATCTTTAACAAAAACTGCTATGAATGAAACATCACCACCCTAAGAGGAACAAAACGCCTCAATCAATTTCAAATTCCAGTCACTTTTGATTTCTATGAACCCTAAATCAATTTTTAGGGTTTTAGAGATCAAAAATGAGATTCAAACTAATTGGATTGAGAAATAAGTCATTTAGGGTGTTGGGAACGTTTTGCTAGATATACCTTAAGCATGAAATTGACAGGAAATCGAGTTGGAGGAGATGACAATTCGAGTGAAGGTTTTAGAGAGAAAAAGATGTACAAGTGTTGTGTTTGTGTGTGTGAAAAAAGGGGAGGGGGTGTTTGTGTATAAGACAAAATGTGTTTTGTGCACAAATGCCCCTTCAACTTCAAAATCCTTTACACTTTTCATTTATAAGTTTATTTAGGCATTTTAATTTAACACATTGGCACAAATAGTCCTTGTAGTTTTAACTAGCATACCTAACAACTTAAATTTGCACATATTCTCTCTAAGGCTTAAACAAATAATATTTAAGGCACACATAAACTAAACTTAATTAACTTTCCTTAAAAAATGATATTCCGTTATTGTTTAAGGACCTTTATTCCTTTTATCAAATGACTTTCTGAAAAAGATATTTGACATTTTCTCCCCCTCAAACAATGACTCGTTTTCTATTTAAAGAGCTGTATTCGTTGTTTGAGAAGTTAAATGTCTTTGAAAAGCATTTTCTGATGACTTAATGTTTTATTTTTGAAAATCAAACACCATGAAATAAGATTTCTCTTATTTTAACACATAAGCGCACTGACACGTACACTTATGGTATATAGAAAGCACGAGTTGTGTTGCAAAGTAAACACAAGCCTTTGCATGGTCATAAAGTAGACCATGCCCGAGAATAAATTCCCGTTATGAGGTTAAGTTTTCTTTTTAAAATACTTGCCTTTAAAATGATGACCGGGTTGCTATCTGAAATAATAGCAAGCCATTTTTGGCATGTTTTGAAAACTTTTGAACTTCTGCTCGAACTTCATTTACAGCCTCGTATCATTATTAAATGACATTTCTAAGACCGTAAATGTTATCGATTTTCAGAAGACATGCCATTATTACCTCTTTTTATATTTTTCTCATTTTTTAATTTTTTCTTTGGTTTTAAAGATTTTATATTTTTGTATTTTGTTTTTATAAAGGTTTTCTGAAAATGAAAAATCTTTTTGGTTTTTCTGGTTTTTAATATATATACATATTATATACAGGATATTTGAATAGGTACCACCACTATTCTTCAGCTTCATCTGCCAATTGTTTCAGGGTCTCCGGCGTAAAACTTCGCATTCCCAGCTTGTTGATAAGAAATTCAATTCTTTCTCTGCCAAGGGCTTTAGTGAAGATGTCCGCTAGCTGATACTCCGTATTGACAAAGTAAAGCTCTACTACTCCGTTCTCAACTTGCTCTTTTATGAAGTGGAATCTGATGTCAATATGTTTTGATCGAGAATGTTGAACATTGTTGCAGCATAAGGCAATAGCGCTTTTGTTATCACAGTACATTGGAATTTTATTGAATCCAAGGCCATAGTCGGTAAGCTGTGATCTCATCCAAAGGACTTGAGCACAACAGCCAGACAAGGCTATATATTCAGCTTCCGTACTGGATATCGCAGCGCTTTTCTGCCTTTTTGATGACCAGCTAACAAGTCTGTCTCCCAATAATTGCATACTTCCAGATGTACTTCGTCTAGTATCTTGGCAACCCGCATGATCAGCGTCTGCATAAGCTGTTAGAGCAATAGAAGAATCCTTTGGATACCAGAGTCCCCTATTAACGGTTCCTCTTAGGTATTTAAAGATTCTTTTTACAGCATGTAAGTGCTTTTCGGTAGGCTTTGCCTGATACCGGGCACACATGCATACAACAAATGTAAGGTCTGGTCTACTGGCTATGAGATACATAAGGGTGCCAACCATTCCACAATAGTGTGTAGGGTCAACGGCTTTCCCTTGTGGATCTTCATCCACCTTGGATTTCTCCACCATGGGAGTATCTACGGGGTCACTAGATTCCATACTATATTTTTTCAAAGATTCAAGTGCATATTTTGACTGGTTGATAAAGATGCCTCTGGGATTTTGAGAAATTTGTAATCCTAGAAAGAATGAAAATTTTCCTATCATCGACATCTTAAATTTTGAACACATTAGGTTTGAAAATTGGTCACATAGTTCAGGTGTCGTAGACACAAAGATAATATCATCAACATAAATTTGTACTAGGAGAATATATTTGCCTTGTTTGTGGATGAACAATGTGGAATCCACGGTTCCTTTAGAGAATTCTTAGGAGAGCAGAAACTCTGACAATAAATTGTACCACGCGCGTGGAGCTTGTTTCAACCCATAAAGAGCCTTCTCAAGCTTGTACACGTGATTCGGATTGTCTTGATCCACAAACCCGTCCGGTTGGCTGACATAAACCTCTTCACGCAGAATGCCGTTCAAAAATGCCGTCTTTACATCCATTTGGTAGACGATCATATTCATGTGAGCAGCAAATGCGAGGAATATTCGAATAGCTTCAATTCTAGCCACAGGAGCAAAATATTCTTCAAAATCGATTCCCTCTTCTTGACGGTAACCACGAGCAACCAATCGAGCCTTGTTTTTCAGAATTCCTCCTAATTCATCAAGTTTTACTTTGTAGATCCATTTTTAAAGTTAATGACCATCACTATTAATCTGGGACGGGAGGGAACGTGTTCCAGACTTCAAGACATTCAAATTCATGAAGTTCCTTTTACATTGCTTCAATCCAACATGCTTGAGTTAATGCGTCTTTATAGTTCTTAGGTTGTGAGAAAGGCATCGTAGTAACAAAATAAGGCTTGTTCATGGAGTTGGAGTCTTGTGGAAACATGTCTTTTGAGTTCACCGATGATGTTGTTTAAAGGATGATCATTGGTCCATTTGTTAACGTATTCTGAGTTAGGAGCAGCAATGTGCACAACATTAGGAATAACGTCCGAAGAAGAAGATGCTTTAGAACCGTGTTCTAGAATTGGAATACCAAAGAACGGATCGTTATTTATGTGTGCGACATCAAGGTCATGATCGTCTTCTTCAACATCGTTAGAGATGACAGGGGATTGAGTTTCGGGTGAAGTTTGAGAATTACTAGCAGATGGTGCATCTTGATCAACAATTGTTGAGGAAGGTGAATCGGTTGAATCAACGGGTTCTAGAGCTACTACTTCAGCAAGTGGAGCAATGACTTCAAGAGCTGGAGGGTCAACACTAGGTGGAGGATTGAATAATTCATCAAACATTGGTTGAAACAATATATCCCATTCAGATCTCGAAGGTGGTACAAACGGTGTTGAAGGAGGAGGGTTTGACATGAGTCCTGAACAGATTGTTGGAAGAGCCATTTCATGAAGTGCGGGTTCTGAACTGCTGTATTCAGAAGCCATATTGGCCATTTAAAAAAATCAATCAACTTTTGACCATATCTTGCTCACTATTCCCCCCTTCAAAAATTGCATATGTGATTGCCATTTTTGATTAACCAAGTGAGCTAAAATACAAGTTAATGTATGTTGATCCACTTGAATAATATTCAAGCATGTGAGAACATATCATTGTTGATGAGAATGGTTAAAAACAAGAAGATTTCTCTTCTTTTGAAGATAAAGCGCACTGAAGCGTACACCTTTCTTTTCTTTGAGGAACGGGGCCTGAAGTGTTGTCTACAGACGCCATTGTTCTCGTAATCATTTGAGTACATTTGAAGATGATCCCTGTGAAATGTAGACTTTATGTAGAAGTTCATGGCATGGATCATCAAAATATGCACATTGTTGTTGTTGTTCTTTAACACCTTGAGAACTGTTTGGATACTGTTTTTGTTTGTGAATCCCCTGAGGCACTTGATTCTTATACATCAGCTTTTTCAGCAACCAAACTCTACGTCTTTCCTTTTTAGGATTGAAAGATGTACATGCACTTAAGTTAAGAGTACCTGCACTAACATTAAGAGTTTGATTGCATTCATATGGGTTAGTGATATCTTTATTTAAACCATTTAGGGGTTCACAGTCAACCTTGGTTGTGTTAGAGGTGAATATCTTTCCCATTGGAATCCACCTAAGACCAGCAGTCTTAAAAATTCTACCTGTCGGTTTCCACCTAAGACAAGATCTAGGAGTATTTGGTTTCTCATGCACAGCGGAAGACTTATTGGGAGAAAACCTATGTCTTGTAACAATCTGCCTACTAGGTTTCTGAGTGTGACTCGTTGGTTCAACGGGTTTGGTACTGTTTCTGGTCTTATGGGATTGAATTTTAGCGTGTGAATTCACCTCCTTTAGGAGTTTTGTTATACAAGCATCATGATTTGCATTAAAGACACATTTATGACATGTACAACAAACAAACTGTTTGGATCGTGAAAAAGGCTTGGAATTCCTAGAGTGATTATATGGAGGCACAACCTTTGACGTTACACAACTAATCTTAGAAACAGGCAAACTCCTAGTTATTTGATTGTTGCTCCTAGGTTTTAGTTTGTGATCATCAGTAGTGTTTTGTAGCCTAGTAGAATGCATTACACTAGATTCTGAATTCCTGTCTTTTTCTTGTGTCTTTTTCTGAGCTTCTTTTAGATAGTGATTATGAACCATGTCATTTAAACTAAATCTTGGCATGTTCTTTAAACTATTCCTAGATGAGCTAGATGCAATCATATGATTAGGTTTTGCAAAAGCAGATTCTCTTCTCTTAGGCAAATAATGTTGAGTGACTGGTTTTGACAAAACGTTATTCACATCAACTTGGGAGGCAAACCGTGGTTTTAAAAAATTATGTCGTTCAGATTTAAACGCATTCGGTTGTCTAACAACTGATTGGTTTCTGGGTGGTTGTAAAACCGGTTTTCCCAAGATTGATGGTTTTGCAAACTTAGTATCCATGCTATTTCCTTTTAACTTTCTTAATTCATTTTTCAATACTATATTCGCAAAAACCTTTTCCTGTATCTGAGCTTTTAAATCAGCATTTTCAACTGACTTACAGTTTAGTTGGACAATCAAAGAATCCGCATGATCTTTGGTCTGAACACATATCTTTTTGATGAAATCAGAAAGATCTTTGTAAGTCTGTTGTAGATGCTTATTTTCCCTATTTAACTTCTCATTCTCTGCAAGTAATCTAGCTACATTACTTTTTAGATCAATGTTTCTAGTTTTCAAAACATTAATTTCCCTTTTAATATTGGCTTCATTACTTGTTTCATCATATTTGACCCATGTACCGTCTTTTAAGGCTTGATTTTAATATTTAAGTTCCATGTTAACACAATGTGCTTCCATTCTTAAAAAATCTTTTTGAAGTTGGGCAACGATCTTTTTGAGAGAAATATTTTCAGACTCGAGAGATTGGTTTGAAAATTTAGTTGTCATGGTATCAAATGATGGGTCAAGTAAAAGACATGAAACTTGACATTTTACAGCATTCTAGTCAATCTCTCCTCCCCTATGACTCATATCTGTTGAATCAAGAGTGGTATTTCTATCAACCTTTTCCAACAAATATGTGTCATAAATGGATTCAGATTGCTCATAATGCTATTATTCATTAGCAAGTATATTATGTTCAGCAGTCAGTTATACCTCAACCATTGGCTTTTTGTTATTCACGAAGTTGATATCTGCATCCTCAGCATGGGTATCTTTCCTGGATCTGTTGCTTAAAACATGCCTTTCTGATTTTGTCTCATTGCTTTCCGTAACAACCAAACCAGCATCTAATGCTTTACTCGAATTAGCATTTCCCTTTTTTGACTGCATCATTCTGTCATTCATCCTTCTGTCATACTCTCGTTTATGCTTTCCTCTTTCCTGAATTGACTCCTAAAGAGATTCCATGTGCTGGATCAATTTATCATGGAATAATGGAACATCGGTCTTTGTATATGCAATAAAGTACTTGCGTATCATGAGACCTTCATCATTATCAAACAAAAATCGTGAATAGTGGAACATCTGAAATTATTGCAAGAGTACTCTAAATGCACTAGAGGATTCAAGTTCTTGAAATTCTTATTTGGAAAGATCTTTTTCTAGTTGATTCAAGTTTACGAACATTGTTCTTGTGAAAGTCTAAACATCTTGCTCAAAGAGTGTTGCAAATGCCCGTTCGAATCCTCCTTCGATGGAAGTTCCTTTTAAGTCGTTGTTTGAAAGAGCCGTGAGGTGTAAATGCAGAAGTCGCAAAGATACCATGCATCTTTCCTTTGCTTTATCTTGCATTTGTTGCAACAGATGCAACTCTCTCTCTCTTGAGAATTCGAATTCAGAGATTCCATTGAATTTCGATGTGTGAAATTGGTATGTTAAAAGATTACTTGTTTGAGCGAACGGTGGTAGAAAGAAATTGTTTTTAATTAAGTTTTCTTTTGCGTGTTTTATGTCTTGAAACCTATACAGGATTTTACAATTCTTGACAAAACCGGGAAAACAAGTTAATGTTTTACGGGTGTTTACAAGTCAAAGAAATAAACCATATAATTTTGAAAATTGAGTAGGTCGGTTTCAGCCAAACTTAGGTAGATCGGTTCCAACTAGAATTAGTAGATTGGTTACAATTAAGAATTCAGTAGATCGGTTCCAAAAGAAAAACTAGTAGTTTGGTTCCAAAAGAAAACTAGTAGTTCGTTTCCAAAAGAAATTAGTAGTTCGGTTGCTAAAGAAAAACTAGTAGTTCGGTTTATAAAGAAAACTAGTAGTTCGGTTCCAAAAGAAAACTAGTAGTTCGGTTCCGAAAGAATAACTAGTAGTTCGGTTCCTAAAGAAAAATTAGTAGTTCGGTTCCTAAAGAAAACTAGTAGTTCGGTTCCCAAAGAAAAACTAGTAGTTCGGTTCCAAAAGAAAAACTAGTAGTTCGGTTCCCACTAAAAAGAAGTAGATCGGTTGATACTAAAATTTAGTAGTTCGGTTGCTACTAGTCCGAAACCCAAAATTTTAAAACACAAAAAGACACCTTTTTGATGGTTGTTTTGCAAAAATTCTTATACAACTAGTTTTACTAACCCTATAGGAACAAGAAAAATGGAAACTTTAAGGTTTTTAAGCCGAAATATTTAAAATCAAGATTTTGTTCTTTATAAAGGTTTTCGAACACAAAGAATGACCAAAAGTGATATTTTTCAATGATTCTAAGCATATACACCTATAACCAAGGATATTAGATCAACTTTACCTATGTAAATAATCTTTTAGAGTAAGAAGAAGCTTCAAAACCAAAGAAAAATAAGAAAAAGGACGTACGGTTTGCAAGAAAAAACAACACAAATCAAATGTAAAACACAAAAACTAAACACACCACTCCATGGCTCTTGATACCAATTGAAAACTATCTAAAAACATACATGAAGAGGGAAAGAGAGGTAGTTTTAGTGAGAGAGTAGTTGGATGAACACTTTAGAGAGAGAAAGTAAACATGAGAGAAAATGTATTAAGTATGTAAAACAAAATGAACAACCAACACCCTCTCCAAGGCATGGAGAGGGTATTTATACAACCCATATGGCTAGCCATGGTTAGCTTGTGGGATTTCCATGGGCCTTTTGGCCCTATTTGATTACTAAACATTACATTGGACAAACTACGGGTTTTGACTAACTATTATCGGAAGTGACCGGTACTTTTTGTGATTCTAACACATTCTCGTCAAATATAACTTGTAATCAAAGACAAAGACAACTACACCAAGCATAAAATCGGCGGGATAGATATAAATATAACTAGAGTTTAGGGTTTGACTATATGAAAACAGTAAAGATAGGATAAGAGTAATGATGTAATCATAGGTTTATGCAGGTTTACAAAAGAATTACAAATTTTAAATATTGCGCATTTTATTTTTCAGAAATACTAAAAAAATTCAAATTTTTACATTACTAGAGACGCGACGCTGTCGGGTGTTAATCCCGACGCCGTCTCCAGCGTCTGTGAAGAATTCTTTTTCGTTTTTAATGAGAAATTTCCTGCACGCAATTTTATTAGTTAAATATGAAGAAAGCACTGCATAAAAACCTAGAATTAATCGTTACAATCATATGACTCGAAACTGACGCGAATTAATCTAAACAATCTATTTTAAATGTTTGAATTTTGTTCTTAAAAAATCGGATATACTCCCCTGCACTTATTTTGTTGCAAAATACCTTTGATTGCAAATAAGACGAAGTTATACAAACAAAGTATGATTACAAAATTCATTCAAACATAATAAAACAAACAATAAAGAATTAAAACACAAGATATTCCTAATATTAAACAATAATTAGTTCAAACAAACACAGGAATAATAGTTTAGATATTCGAATCCTAGACTATTACAATCCATAGCTGTTTAACAAAGAAAGACATTATAGAATGCTAGACTGAACATGAAAATTCACTAAGAGTCATCTTGAGAGGGGCCGAGGCAATACTCATAGCCTGGAGGCATGTATCCCTGATAGCCAACGCGTGGGTAATCGGTCTCATAACTTGGGAACGAGTTAATCTGGAGGTGGGGGTCCAGGTTGTCACGAGTGGATGGGTATTGGAATTGGCGGACAGTGTGATCATACATCCAGTGGGCTCGTTCATCCTGCTGCCCAATCCAAGTGTTAATCCTACCCCACTGCTCGTCTTGCTGATCCATCTAACGCGCTTGGCAAACTTGCCAATCAACTTGGCTCATGTTGCGGTACATGTCGACGGAACCTCCAGCCTCTTCATGACCTGCACCTCCTCCAGCTGCCTTATCACCCTCATCATCTTCCTCATCTTTCTCCACGGCCTCTCGTGCTGCGGGCTAAAAGCATCCCACATTGTGTAGCTCCATGACAACCCCCATTGATATCAATGATTTATTTTTGAAGACATAAGGGGAAGTGATATGTGCTTAATTACACATATCTTTTACCTTCAAAAATGAGCTTAAATGACCAAAAACAGACAAAAACTGCCAAATATATGTTTGTTTTGCATTTGTATTGTGCAGGAAGTGGATATCAACAAAAAGGCAGAAAACCAAGCCAAAATGACAAAACTGAGCATGGAATGGAAAAGACTGTGAAAAATCAAGGCCAAAGACCAAAAAAGTCAAAGTCAAAGTCAATCCAGAAGAATCAACAGTCAAACCGGAGCCGGAACTGAAGAATACTATTGGATGCAATCTTAACCCATCTGATGGGCCGGGAAAGCCCAATAGTATAATTATGAAGACTGTGAAGACTTTGAAGGCCCAATCCTAGCCCAGTTACAGCCAATCTCAGCCATTGTACACACAAAACCCACCTGAACCTTATTGGGCCTTAAAAAGCCCAATAACATAAGCCCACAAACCTTATTGGGCCCAGACACACTCAATTGGGCCCAATATAAGCCCACAAACCTTATTGGGCCCAATACACAAACCCAAGCCCATTACTGGCCCAGAAACAATTTTTATAAACCTTAGGGACTAGAACTGTCATTTTTTTTAAAGTGTTTTATAAAAGAAAAAATGGTGAAATAAAGTGAGGGACAAAAACTGCCAAATGGCAATTCTTTTGTTATGTTTAAAGGCAAGGGCTGGATTTGCAATTTCTCAAAACCTTCTTTATTTCTGCTGTTATAAACTAGAGGGACCATTTTTGCAATTACCCAAAACTCTCTTTTATTCTTTTGTTATAAAACCAGAGGGACCAAAAGTGCCACTTTCCAAACTCATTTATAACTGTTTTTGGGCTTTAAACAAAATGAAAAGAGAACCAAAGTTGGGGGGGCACTCTTGCCTCTTCCCCATACTTCTCTTTTAAACCT